>PVKP010033126.1:0-25265 GCA_004027715.1 Plecturocebus donacophilus | reverse complement strand
GCTAGTCAGGAGGCTGAGGTAGGAGGTTGGCTTGAGCCTAGGAGTCGGTTGCAGTGAGCCGAGGTTGCACCACTGCACTCCAGCCTGGGCGACAGAACCAGACCTTGTCTCAAACAAACAAACAAAATGACAACAACAACAAAAATGTGCTTTTTCCATTTACTCCATATGGCCTTATATTATAACCTCTCCAGAAATATTGCAGTAATATACACCTTTCAAAGTTGTCATGTGGATAATAAGGTAACATCTCTTGAGCTCTTACTATCATCCTGGCTCATTCTAAGTATCTTACATTGTGTTAACAAGTGATAATGGATATTCTAGAAAAGTAATTCTCCTTTGGCAGAAGGAATAATGAGCAGGGAGTTTGGAGCAGATGTCCCTGGCAAAATAGCAAAATCAGTCCCAAAGAAAAGAAGTAGTCTTGAAAAAGTGGCTTCTAGGGAGGGAGCTGGAATACATCAGGGAATGGCTTTGCAGCCATTTTGTGGGCAGAGACCAGACTGAAGGGCTTCTAGAACTTTCTATCTTGAAACCAAAGGATACATAATTAATTTAATGTAAGATGAATGGAGTTAACTGACATTGTTTCAACTAGAAAGTTTTAATACTTCATCAGTGATCTGAATAGCTAAGTCTCTCTTTTGATCCAATAAAAATTGTAGGGATATACACAGACACTCTCTTTCTCTACACACACACACAGACACACACACACACACACACACCCCAAATTCATTAGGTTGTAGGTCCCAACCTCCACTGATCTGGTTTGGCTCCGTGTCCCCACTCAAATCTCATCTTGAATTGTAATTCCCGAGTGTTGAGGGAGGGACCTGTAATCCCCGTTTGTCAGGGAGGAAGATGATCGGATCATGGGGGTGGTTCCTCCATGCTGTTCTGGTGATAGTGAGTTCTCACAAGATCTGGTTTTATAAATATTGGACAGTTGCTCCTTCACACACTCTCCTGCCACCTTGTCAGGTGTCTCCTTCCCCTTCCACCATAATTGTAAGTTTCCTGAGGCCTCCCCAGCCATGTGGAACTAGGAGTCAATTCAACGTCTTTCATGTATAAATTACCCAGTCTCAGGTGTTTCTTTAAAGCAGTATGAAAACAGACTAATACATCCACCAACTTTTGAATTGACTTCTGTCTTAAGAGAAAACTTCATCAATCCACCCATGTTGAAATTCTTTTCACTCTGTGTTGAATTCTGCCATTCAACGAGAGATTGTAAAGTTCTACCAAGATCACGGGATCTGACTTGAAATGGAAAGTGAATGTTCAGAAGAAATAACATTGCTAAATGCATTGCACATCGAATGCAAAGGCCTATTTTTGGATCTGGAGACGGAGGCCTTTAATCCCTTCACTCTGCCTCAGCCCGGGTGCCCGCTGGCAGAATAGCTTGTGTAACTAAGAGCAGAGAACAGAGACTTTGGCCTTCCTGTTGTTCTATTTCTTCAAAGCTTCCCAGGAAGGAAAAAAAAAACACCTCATCCCATGTTCTTAAAGATGAGCTGTTCAGCTCATTTCAACTGCTGCTGCCATCCATTGTCAAGCCACCAGTCTCTCTGTAGTTATGACTCTTGATTTTCATAGCCCAAGTAATTTATTCATGTTTCTCAAGCACCATTGTGTCCCTACATGGTAACAGCAGTTGCTATGCTGTTTGCCAAATATGTTTATCTCCAGCCATGCTGCCGTGCTGAGCTGGCGAAACAGATGCATTCTTAATGCCTGCTGTCTTCCAGGTAGGCTCTCTGTGGCTCTTTGGCTCCTGCTGAGATAACCTGGATGGTGCACAAGGCCAGTACAGTCGGAGGGAAAGCTCTAGGTCCTCCCCATCTGGCCTTTCAAATGCAGAGTCAGATGGGAGTAGAGCTGCTTCCTAGCACTAAAGACCCTCATTGGCTCCCACTCTCCTGTTCTTCCCAGGAGAATGTGTGTGCTTCAGGAGGTGACAGAAGTGGTTACTAATTGTCCTGGGCTCCCAGGGCCCATGGTGAGCTGTTGCCTTTCACTGTAATTACCCTACACACTGTTGCTGTTCAGCAGGGCTGATTGGCAGTTGGAATAAAATGAGATTCTGGATTTAAAGGCACATGAGCATGAAATGATGTTGTAACTGGGTCATGGGACTGTAGATAGTCCTTGCCACCTCTGTACCTTAAGCCTTTTAAGAAAGTTGCTGTCAGTCTCTCAGTGTTATTTCTGGAGTCTGACTTAGAGCAAGCTCTATTGGTTAATGCTATGTGGGTGAAACTGAAAACCTTTATAAGATGGGGCCAGTGGGTACCTGCAGGGCTTGGAAGCATCCAAATGTTTCTCCGCAGTTGGTAATATTTCTTTGTCAAATGACACTGAGTGTATTGTAAGCTCAAAGTAGGCACTAGGCAGTTTTGTGTGTCCTGTATTTTTATTTTTATTTTTTGAGATGGAGTCTCGCTGAGTCGACCAGGTTGGAGTGCAGTGGCGTGATATCGGCTCACTGCAACTTCCACCTCCCCAGTTCAACCAATTCTCCTGTCTCAGCCACCTAAGTAGCTGGGACTACCGGCGTGTGCCACTATGCCCAGCTAATTTTTGTGTTTTTAGTAGAGACAGAGTTTCACCCATGTTGACCAGGATGGTTTCGATCTCCTGACCTTGTTATTCGCCCACCTTGGCCTCCTGGAGTGCTGGGATTACAGGCGTGACTGTTTTCTAATAGTTACTATTTTTTTAAAAATCTAGACAGAGAAAATGAATTAAATGTAGCAAATTTAAAAATATATAGAAAACATGCCAGAGGAACATTAGGAAAGAGAACATGAGCTCAAACGTGACTTTATCCTAGAAGTGTTGGCCCTGCTGCTTTTTGGTGACTGAGACCCAGATGTCAGGGCTCCCTGGGCACACTCTGCTTGTCATCAGAGTGTCAGTGCCAGGAGAGTAGAGACAATGCTGCCCAGTCACCAACCGGGATAAAACAAATATTACCCCATATGTATGGGCAATTAATAACTATTTGTTGAAAGAATGCCTCCATATATCCTCTCTGCTGAAGATATATAATAATGGATTATTCTCCTTCAAAGATCCATGTGATCCTCATGGATTGCTGTATCATCAGGGGACCAGTGCTATCTTCATGTCAGGGAGAAGCAATGGCCATAACCCATTGATTTTCTGGCCCTCCATAATTGAATGCAGAAATTGGACTGCTGTCTTAGCCTTAGATTTCCCAAAGTTCTTGGTCTATTCAAGAGGGAGATCCTCAAGCAGACACCAGCTTCCCTAGTGAAAAGAAGCTCGAGCAGGTGTTGCTGAGGGTTAGTGAACAGCAGATAAGCCCACATCTTCACCCAAGACTCTGCTGCCATTCACTATGTGCGCATGCCGAAATCAATTCATAAGCTCGGTACTTTGAGTCAAAGCTTGTTGAATCAGGCCTAGGATTAAGAGGGAGGTTCCCCACCATGGATAGCATGAAACAAGAACTACATAAGACATTAGATGAGAATTCAGCCTATGGCCTATTAAAAAATTAGTTTTTGAGAATGTTCTGCAATTTCATAGTAAGGAGAAATTATTAACTATTATCAAAATTTACTAGCCTTGTGAAGTTCATGTTTTATAACTATGAATAGTACAATGTACATATCAAAGTTGTGGCCTTTAATTCTTAAGCCAACTTTTGGACCAGCTGAATTTAAGACAGTCCTGTAGGTTTTGTTATAAGAGAGACACCTGAGTCTCATGGATGCCTATAAGGTGTGGAATGTGTTGGGCTAGGGAAACTTGTCTCCTCACAGAATTTTATCCTGAAACAACTTCCTTCTGGTTTGGTATGGAACCCATTAGTTCAGAACTAATTAACTAGGGAAAGTTAAGGCAGCGCTACAATGCTCATGTGTTACTTATCTGTAAATCTTTAAGACTGTTAGCAAGGGTTGCAATGCTTTGGAGTTGCTGGACTAAGACCTTCATTATCATTTTTGAGAGATGGTGGAGGGATCAGATTGGGGTAGGTACCATTGCTGTCTTTCAGGGTATGGCTTTGGAGGAGGGTTTGTAGAACAGATGTCCTGTGGCCTCTTTTGCTCTGTAATTGGTCTGGGAGGAGGAGTCAACTGATATCAGCCACAGTAGTAATAACATTTGGTATTTATTTCATAGCCACTGTTTTTTTGAAGGGAGAGTGTTAAGTATTTTCTACATATTATCATATTTTAAATCTTAATACAACCCTTTGACTTTAGTAGTACATAATTAACAGTACACTATGACTTACCATGGGGTTACATCCAGATTAACCTATTATAAAGTGAAGCTATAGTAAGTCGAAAATGCACCTTTGACTTATATTTTCAGTTTATGATGGGTTTACTGGGATGTAAACCCATCATAAGTTGAGGAGCATACTGGATGAAAATTGCTTTTGGACCACTGTAAAGTTGAACCATTGTAAGTTGGTGGTCCATCTTGTATGATGTCTATTAAGTGAATGGGATAATGAGGAGCAGAGGGATTTAGAACCTTGACCAGAGCTGGATTTAGAACCTCACTAGCTCTAAGCTTAACTGCCACATGCTGGTTTTTCCAGGCACAGTCTGTGTGTAATACCTGGTGGTAGTTTTAATTGAATTTGGGATAATGGAGGATCCGTTGTGGAGGATGAGTGGAGTGACACACAAGTGGAAATAAGGAACTTGTGGGTAATTTCTCGTCAGGTTTAATAATATCAAATAAAAGTGATTTTGTGTTACCCATAGGAATGCTTGACTAACAATTCGATAGTGACATGTGGCACTTGTTTCCCAGAGTAGCACTCTTCTGAAATGATTCCCAGAAATCAACAGTAGAACATTCCCCTTTTAAGTCCACAAATGGAAGGTATGTCCTTGCCTTTCTTCTGAAATGAGCTCTGAAACAAGACTGTTTCAGAGCCAAGGACTAGGGGTCGAAGTGGCCCGCAGCTTCACTTGTTCTTTTTGCCAAGCTGCCTAGGTTTTATTTCACAGTGGTTATTTTTCCATTCCACTCTGAAATTTCACTAATGGGGAAGCAGAAGGAGGGGGAATAGTGGGGTATTCAAAGCAGAAATCAACCTCTCTTTTAGAAACCATGTCATAGTGGTTCAATTTCTCTTTTAGATTAACTAAAACAAATCAGTGTTTTAGCTCTATCTCTAAAAGAGATGACTCAGATAAACAGAAGTTTATTTGCCAGAATTTCTCTTGCAGAGAGCACTTTTTTTTTTTTTTTTTTTTTTTTTTTTTTTTTAGAAAAAAATGCAATAAGTTTCTTGGTATGGAAAGTGAGACCCAATGGGCATGTCCGGGTAGTAAAAGACAGTCCCTTAACCACAAGGTCTAATACAAGAAAGGAAACTTGTATGGATCACAGAGGGAAAGGGATGGCATCAGCAAGGTGGGTGCAAAGGAAGGAGGGGATCCTGAGTAGGAAGCTCCGTGGTAGCTTGGCAGTTAGAAGATTGAAGGTAAGAGACGTGCTCTGTAAATGATCAAGTTGGTCATTGTCTGTGCTCTGTTAACTCCCTTTTCTCAGCTTCTGCCCTAAAACTCCCCAACAGAATAATCATCAGTGAAACTGACATTTCTCAGTCTTTCTTTAGGGCATTTTAGTTCCTTCTTTTGAGGAAATTTGAAGAGAGGCTTTTCTGTGTTTGGGTCAAGGTTGAACAAAACAGAGATGGCAAGTGGGGTTACCTAGGAGCGGCTAACATCTGCATTGCAGAGTGGCAAGAGTGACAATAACTTACCTTAGTAGCATTCACATTTTTGTAATTTAGAATGCTGTATTTTATATTCAGAGTAGCCAAATTTAACTTAATTTACCCTTGCTTATAATCCTATTTTTTCTTTCTGTGAGGTATCTTATCTGGTTCCCTCCAGGAGAGGGAGGTTAATTACCTGTTGGTAGATAATGCCATTTATGGGTAATTTCCTGTTCTCTCTCATGTATTTTATTCTTTGTGTATTTTTCTAAGCACACTCCATGGCTTGGCAAGCTGTCAAAACACTCACCGATAGCGCAGCATGCAGAGATAGTACACACTCTTCCAGCACTGGATGGCAGTTCTGAGTTGCAAAGATATGAAGATAAGGTTACAAGAGAGAATGAATTGTTCATGGCAAGAGAGAATAAATGTAAAGGTAGATGGGAAAAGAGCTGTTTGTCCTGTCTGTAATAAAGCACTAGAGACACTGTTGAGGATAATATCCTTAATATTTATACAGCTCTTCATATTTTTAAAGTGCTTCCTTGTAATTAAGGGTCATTAATCAGATATTAGCTGCAGGTCACTCAGTGAATTAGCTATTGATTTAGATTGAGAGCCGTGCATAATTCTGGAGACCAGAAACAAACATGATTCATTCTATGCATCTCAGAAACTGTTACTTTCTTGTGCTCAATGAGAGTTACTATGTGTGAGTTCTAATTATGAACACCAATACCTACTTAATATTGCATGAATTCACAATTTACATGGAATACTAATTTATAATTTATTAGTTTGATATTTACAGCCACATTTATGGAGACAAGACTATGAAAAGAAAACCTAAGTTGTTAGACCTGTCACAGAAAAAGCCATCACAGAACACCTCCCCATCTCACTCTGGGAACATGCTGGCATTCTGTAGCCAGCAGAAATACACAATGGAGTCTCCTTCCCTCTCTAGGTTTTAACATCGGTTTTTACTTGGATGTACCAAATGGTTCTAGAGGAATTTGGATTAAGTATCTATTTCACTGCAAGTGGATGCCTTGTCTATTTGGGTAGCTCTATAAATCATAACTCAGTTTATCTTTAGTCTAACCAGAAAACCAATGACACACATAAGACTGGTGTTTATTTGGCATGTTTATGTCAAAATATCAAGAAACGCTAGTTTCCCTCTTGAATTTCTCTGTACTGTTCTTTGACAAATAATCACAGGTAATTGAGGTCGGAGAGAAGCCATAGACATTTGGAGTTGGATTTTTAAAATATTAATGGAGACCATCCTGGCTAACACAATGAAACCCCTCTCTACTAAAAATGCAAAAATTAGCCAGGCATGGTGGCATGCACCTGTAGTCCCAGCTACTCAGGAGGCTGAGGCAGGAGAATCACTTGAACCTGCGAGGTGGAGGTTGCAGTGAGCCGAGATCGCACCATTGCACTCCAGCCTGGGTGACAGAGTGAGACTCCATCTCAAAAAACACAAACAAAGTAACTTTGCAAAAAATTTAGATTTCTTTCATTTCTCCATCTCAAAAAACAAGCAAACAAACATTGCTACTGGTAAACTTTAAGGAACAAAAATTGTCTAAATTTGGGGCACTATCAGAAGCTTTTCTTTGAAAGTACCAGGAGTGTGAGTGTTGGACAAGAGATTTTGGGGTGACCACGAATTTATTGTTGAGATGGCAAAAAACTGAAGGGCCAGATTGGATTTAGCTTCTCACGCGCCATGCACAGCTCACTGAGGGTTGTTGAGAGGTGTGTTTGAAGCAGGGAGCTTTGAAGATCTTAGAAAACCACTCTAAGGAGGGTTTTAAACTTCACTCATACCGTATTTCAGTGTGATATAGATTGAGGAAAGGTCACCAGCCAGCAGCCAGAGAAAGAGAACAATAGAGGAGTGATTTGTTTCAGGCACGTTTAAAAATTCTAAAAGTAATTTTCATTGAGTAAAATATTTCAAAAGTTATACTATGAACTTTTTTTTTGAGACAAAGTTCAGGCTGGAGTGCAGTGGCGTGATCTCGGCTCACTGCAACCTCCGCCTACCCGGTTCAAGCGATTCTCCTGCCTCTGCTACTGGAGTAGCTGGGACTCCAGGTGGGTGCCACCACGCCCAGCTAATTTTTTGTATTTTTAGTGGAGATGGGGTTTCACTGTGTTAGTGAGGATGGTCTCGATTTCCTGACCTCCCAAAGTGATGGGATTACAACAAACTTTCAAAAGGGTAAGTTTTGTCTACAGAAAAATTAGAAAATAACAGGCTATCAAAATTTCTAGAAGATTGCATTCTATTTAGGACATTTTTCTTTGGAAGCGAAAATATCACGATACTTGTAGAATCATGCAAATGAGGTCAGGAAACCAAAATGTGCACCACTGACATTTCATCCTTAAATCCATTATAAAACAGTTGCTTTTATCTAAATTTCATAATTTCATTAGTTAATACATATCTGATATTTCTTCCAAAGATTTTCTCCAAATCTTCTTTTTTTTTTTTTTTTTTTTTTTTGAGATGGAGTCTTGTTCTGTTGCCCAGGCTGCAGTGCAGTGACACGATCTAGACTCACTGCAACCTCCACCTCCCAGGTTCAAGTGATTCTCTCACCTCAGCCTCCTGAGTAGCTGGGACCACAGGTGCATACCATTATGCCCAGCTAATTTTTTTTTTGTAGTAACAGGGTTTCTTTGTGTTGCCCAGGCTGATCTTGAACTCCTGGGCTCAAGTGATCTGCCTGCCTCAGCCTCCCAAAGTGTTGGGATTGCTGGCATGAGCCACCATATCCCACCCCGGCATCCCCAGTTTGGGAGATTATTCCTCCTTCACCTCCCAATGGTAACTGATCTCTGTTCTGTATCAGTGCAGTATCCTGAAGCCAAGAGAACCTCCTCTCCCCGCAGGGAGAAAGGCTTGTGCTCCTCTTACGCCTTCCTCAGCCTAGCGTCTCTGAGTGAGGCTCCTACTGCTTGTTACTCACTGCCAGGCTCATAGTGGAGACAAGAAGAACCTGCCCCTTTCTCAGTGACAGGTGACATTTGCTTTAACCCCTTTCTGAAAAACAGGATTTAGTCTGAGAACTGGGATGGGAATGAGGTGGGAATGTTTCCTCTCTCTCCCATTACCATGGAAAACTTTTGCTTCTGCAAGAACCATCTGGTGAAGTAGAGGAGGTTCACAGCTGACATGGTTTGGCTGTATCCCCACCTCAATCTCACCTTGATTTGTAATTCCCATAATCTTCACCTGTCAGGAGGGGCCCAGTGGGAGGTAAGTGAATCATGGAGGTGGGTCCCCCATGCTGTTCTCGTGATCGTAAGTTCTCACGAGATCTAATGGCTTTATAAGCCTCTGGCATTCCCCCTGCTCGCGTTTAGTCTTCTGGCCTGCTACGTTGCTAGGAGGCATCTGCTGCCATGACTGTAAGTTTCCTGAGGCTGCCTTAGCCATGTGGAACTGTGGGTCAGTTAAACCTCTTCTCTTTATAAAGTACTCAGTCTTGCATAATTCCTTACAGCTATGTGAGAACAGACTAGTATAATGGCTGTGGACAAGAAGGAGGGGTTCTTGTTGACAAAAACCGTGGGCCCTCCCTCCGTTTTTGCTGTTAGTGCTCAGTGGAGGCCTGCAGAAATGACCTTGTGAGTGAGTACAGTTTCCCCTGTGTCAGGGCTCTCAGGGGTTTCTAACGGGTCCTCTGTTAGCCCACATTTAGTCTCTCAGAACTCATTACAATTACAGCTTTGTTTTTTCTTAACTGCTTTTATTGTAGTTTCTCTTCCTCCCAGGATCTGCCAAAAGTGAAACAGTCATGCATCTTATTTATCCTGGGAGGAGTTTTCACCCTTTGTATTCCACCTGGGGCCTCTGACGGGCTCAAGGAAAGTTATAATTTTGAAGATTATTTGACTTTTTTCACGTCGTTAGGGTGAGAGCAATGTTCTCTGTTCTCTTGCAGCTGAATGGATTTTAAGCAGAAGCCAGGATTACATTTGAAGTGCTCATTGCTCTGTAATGTTTCATGTATCTATGACCTAGGCAGAAAATGGGGGAAAAGGCAAGAGTTCCAGAAATTTAGGGGACTAAGCAGTATTTTACCCAAACAAAGGTGTATAGTCTTTCATTTTATGAATGGTGCATTAATAACTATGTCCTATGCTTCGTCACATATTCAAAAACTTCTCCTTAGCTAGCCTTTTCATGTGGAATTAATCACAAGCCTGAAGCCAAAGCTGCTTCAGTTTGGTCCCAAAACGCTTTTCTCAGCATGTCGCATGTGCTCTGCTCCACCTTGGGCTTCAGCCACATGCGTTGGCAGGCCTGGGAGGGGAGTCGGACTTCCTGCGATGGAATCCAGACTGTCCTACTTACTAGCTCTGTGACCCGGGGCTACTTCTCTGCGGCTCAGCCTCCGCATTGTAAAGTGAAGGAAGTCATAACACGTACATCACAGGTTTGTCATAAGCTCATTATTTCAGTTTCTCCAAGGACTCTTCTGCAAAAGCAGAATATACAAAATACGAATATTCAGCATGGGTTTAAATTGGTAGTCACCTTTCCCTTTCCTAAGATTAACTTTTCTGAGCACCTAAGAAAGTTGCACCATTTTAGATAATAGGTGATACATTTAATCCCTTAAGGGCAGAAAGTGAGTCACTGCGCCCAGCCTAGAACTCTTGGTTGCTTAAGTGTTCTGGTTAGTTGTTATTATGAAAGATTAAACTGAAAATGCATGTTTCCACCATTTGGCTGAAAATCACCAAGGCTTGCCTTTCCTGTTATAGAGAACGTAGATGAAATCGGTTTCTTTGGGGGGGGGTAGTTTTATTAATACTGTGGCTTACTCTATGTCTCATAGACTTCAGAATTTCACTTAACATTTTAGAACACTGAAAATTGAGACAACATGTGGATTAAATTTAAAGTGATTTCAACTTACACCTAGAAAAGAGGCGATGTGATTTAGAGGCTCATTCATCAGTTTGTAGGCAGAGATACCTAGATATAAATTTCCGCTCAGTATTTACTATATGTGTATTTCTGGGAAATTTACTTCGTGTTCCTCAGTAGCCTTCGTTTCTTCATCCTCAGATATGAATAAGAATATATGCCTTATGTATTCTTTGATTTTCTTTCTTTCTTTCCGTCCTTTTTTTTGAGGAAAAGTCTTGCTCTGTCGCCCAGGCTGGAGTGCAGTGGTGTGATCTTAGCTCACTGCAACCTCCTATGGCGGGCCAAGTCTCACTAACGCAGGCCTCGATGACAACTCTTTCAGCGTTGACTGAGTGCTTAAGTGAAGTCTTAAAAGCTGATAGAGCCGGTGCCTTTATTCGAAGGCTGGAATGTATTAAACGCCCACCAAGAGTTTTGCCTAGGCTTTTCCTGGGCCGTAAAGCATGACAAAATAATGAAGGAATTCTTAACAGAACCCGTTTAGGATTAAACAAGTTTTATTAGGGGTCTGAAGAAACTCCCCAGGCCTCCACAAACAAGTTTATTAGAGGTCTGAAGGAACTCCCCAAACCTCTGATTTAGCAGGAGACAAGATAAGGGTAATCAATCCAGCATCTATATCCATTTAGATGAAGTAAATTTACTGGGGCTCCAGAGGAAAGACTTCAGATCTTAGTGATAGATTAAAGGAAGCTAATCACTTACCTCTCTTACACAGACATAGCTCAGAAGGTATATAAGCTCTGGAAAACTCTGTAATTTTGAGTTGGTCTGGTGATCATTTCCAGGTCTTCTCCCTCTCACCAGTTACAGAAATAAACTCTCTTCTCTCCCAGGTCACCTGCACCTCATTACTGGGCTGTGAGACTAAGCAGCCTGACCCTGGGTTTGGTTCGGGAACCCTTTGCCTCTCAGGTTCAAGCAATTCTAGTGCCTCAGCTTCCTAAGTAGCTGGGCTTACAGTCAAGTGCCACCATGCCTGACTAATTTTTGTATTTTTAGTAGAGAAAGGATTTTGTCATGTTGGCCAGGCTGGTCTTGAACTCCTGGCTGCAAGTGAGGTGCCTGCCTTGGTCCCCCAAAATGCTGAGATTACAGGCATGAGTCACCATGCCCAGCTTGTGTACTGTTTAATCATGGGATGACCAGATGAGATCTCATGTATGGTGACCCCTACTCAATGATGATCACAGGCTGGTTGTTAGCATTCTTGTTTCCAACATCCATTTTATTTTATGATTACTCTTATAAAAGCCATGAGGGACCTTACGGTTTAAGAAGATAGACTGATCACAGATGTTTATCTCCTTTTTTCTCTTCTGAGTCTGCACTAATATGACAGTAAAAGGAGGGAAAAATACAAATCAGCAAGAATAAAGAGACAAATAGGAAAATGGACATTGTGGGAATGAACATTTTAACAATTTTTTTGGACAGAAATAAGATGGAGGATAATTCAAAAGGAGGGACAAAGCCACAACCTGAAATTAGGCAGAGACATAAGCTTTTTAAGAAATAACATTATTCTCCCAAATTCAGAGAGACTTGGAATCTGGACACTGGGAAGAGTGTAGAGTGTGTAGTTGAAAACAGGGACTCCAGCTGAAAATGCGGAAGCAAAACTATCCTCTCTCCTTTCCTGCTGTGTAGGCAATTAGACCTACAGCACTGCGTTTCTACTCTCTAGTTACGAGAGCAAAAGTTTCTTCCCTAGAAAATTTGTACTGTGGAGGTGTGGGACCTAAAGATTTTTTAGACGAAAACATTTAGTGTGGGGCTGAAAATGGAAAAGTAACAGTCTGTACCTAGTACCTTCGCCCTTTCCCAGAATCCCCAAATTCAGAACACCAGCAGTGAGGCTGCCATGTGTACTGACCTGGATGTGCATTGTTCAATGCTAAAGCTACTGCTGACATCATAGTGTTGCATCCTCATTTTGATTTTTGGCAAATGACAGAAAAATGCCAAATGAGTTCATTATGACAGTTTTCTAACAGGTGGATATAAAGTGTTTTGAAGGTAGGCCTCTTCCTAATCACAAACATGTACTTGTTGGGCTGGGGACCATTTTCAGTCAACAGTTTTCTGTGATATCCCCCTGCTGTTCACACCACGTTACATGCATAGAAGACCGAAGAGTTTGTATCCATAATTGCATGGCTCTAGAGCGTAAAGAAAACAATCTTTGCAAAATGTCTTTAGAAGAGACCAATTATTAAAATATCCCTACCTAATCATCCTAAAATGAAGCCCTGTTCAAATGCCCAAGTCTTTCACTTTTTTATTTTTTTGCAGTCTCACTATGTTACCCAGGCTGGTGGTGTGGTGTTGAACTCCCAGCCTCAAATGAAACTCCTGCCTTGGTCTTGCAAAGCACTGGGATTACAGGTGTCAGCCACTATTCCAGCCCCAGTTACTATCATGTGAACAGACTACCTATAATCGTGCTATATTTGGGGAATCTTTCAGATATAGAGAGATCAAAGTAAGCAGAGAAAACAGATCAATCAGAAAAAACGTAAGAACAGAAAAAAAGGAATAACCCTTAAAACCTCAAAATAGAGATGTGAGACTATTATGAACAGAAGGGCTAAAAGAAAGGGATATTAGAAATTAATATGAAAATTTCAGAAGGGTTAGAAAGTAGGTTAACCTAGTCTTGTTAACAGTGGAGCACAAAGAAGAGAAAGATTAAAATATCTAAGAGAATGAATCCAAGAGGTTGAATGTGCTAGGCAAAAAGCTTCAGAAAGGGAGAGTAGAGAAAATAAAGGGGACAGGGATGTACATTTTAGAGAAATAATGAAAGAAAAATGTTGAGCTCAAAAACGTAAACGGGTATTTATACGAATTTAAAATACAAGCATGACAAAGAGCCTAATGGAAATTTAAAACACCAGAGACAGAAAATACTAAAATTTCCATGGAGGTAAAATGTGTTGCTTATAAATGACTAAAAATTAGTTTGCACTAGACACTTCAGCAGCTACAATGTGCTACAATACATGAAACAAAGCAGTGATAACTACACAGGAAATAATATTCCACTTAGAATGCTCCCACCAACCAAACAACTCATAAGGTGTGAGGGATATTTACAGGGGACAGATACTCAAATTTAGGTTGTATCTACTCTTAAGAAATTATCTGGGGGTGTTCTCCTGAAAAATAAGTGAACAGAAAGACAAAGGGAGATAAGATTCAGAAAATATCAGATCAAACTCAAAATAATGATAAAGCTCCAGGATAGCAACTGTGCATCAACTCAAGTGGGCCAAAGGCTTGGTTGTAATAAAAGGGGAGAGAAAATCAGTAGGTGGGTTTCCAAGGAAAAGGGATAGTCGATAGAATAGTGGCAGATGTGTGGCTTGGCTGGGCGGAATTAAAAACATGTTAAAAAAAAAAAAAAAGGAAGAAAAGAAAAAAGGCTAGAAAAAGAGGCAATTAGAAACTCCAGAAAAAAACAAAAAATTTCTACAAGATATACAAAATACTCACACTATACTGCTTGATAGTGAAAATATTTATGTAGTTGTAATGGTCACATTCATTTAACTAAAATAATTATAGAGCAATTGGGTAGGGTGGGAAAGGAAAGTAAGAAGTGGGTGTAGGAAAAGTAATCCCTGTCAATCATAATCAGAGCCAATAACCGATACCAAAAACTGGTAAAAAATTAATATATGAATAACATTCATAAATGTTGAGGTAACTTACAGAAAAAATTACTTGTAGCCAGTACTCTTGGGGATTGGGGAAGGATGAGACGGAAAATAGAATTTTTCATTATAAATCCAGTACCGTGTAATCTTTTTTTCACTGTGTGTATAAATAAGGGTGATAAAATTAAAAAAGTTTAGCATGACTTGCATAGAAGAGGGTTTTATCATTGTTTGAAATTAAATGATTTAATTGAGGGCTATAAATATATGTACATATGTATATATCTGTTTTATGAGCTTTGACAAAAATGTAGAAAGATATATACTAGTTTCTCTATCGTTTCATGAATTATGTTTGAGGAGAGAAGTGAAATGTATGGAGAGAAAAAAGGAGGAAACATTTGTCTAGCAAATATTAAACTGTTCTCTCAAATTGCAGAAATTTTTAAAAAGTTGAAAAACCACTACTTAGAAAAGTCTACAAAGACTTAGAAAATTTAAGAAAAAAATAATATTGTGTGCTTTGCCAAAATATATTTAGTTTTCTCTAATTGGCATTATGCATAAAACTCTTTCAGAAGTTAGCAGACTTCCATTATTATATAAAAGGACAGGATTAACCGTACTGTTCTAATTTCTTTTGAATCTATCACAGTTACTTTATGCAACCAAGTTCTTGTTATTTTTCAAAGCTTTGAGAAAAAAATGTAAAGTCAGCATATTCATGCTATTTGAATGAGTTCTGAAAAGGAATTTTACTTTTCTTACTGGGAAATGTTAAGAGTCAGATATGTGCTTCTGACTGTATTCATATTGGCTCTTTTTTTTTTCAGAAGGCAGAATTTGAAAATGAGCTTTGTCTCAAAATTTTTCTCAGTGCCAATTTCTCTACCATTTCTTTCTAGAATTATGTTAGACTTGCAAACAATCCCCTCTTTTATGAATTATTTGGTACCTATATATTTTTAGACACTGTGAAGCATCTATCTTCAATTATATATGAGGAAGTGTGGCTAAAAATGCATGGTTTGCCCAAGAGCAATACATTAATACTGACAAATTAAGAGTCAAACCCAAAATTCGTGCTACCCTGTACTTCAGTGGAGGTCTGCATATAAAGATAAGGTTAGTAATCTCTTACTTAATTTTTTTTTTTACAAGAGAGCATTCCCTCCCACAATCTTCATTCCAGAGTGTTTGTTCCCACATACAATACATGCGTGCATTTGTTCAATGTACTGTCGAGAGACCAGCCTCTGGAGATATTCTGGGTCGAAGTTAGCCAGCCTTGCCTAAATGACTTCAGACTATTTGGGCATACTTAGCAGAGCATTTTATGTGAGAAAGATGGATTATGAAAGATTCCTAACATTGATTTGTTTACTGAAAAGCTAATAAGCCAACAAAAAGAAAATATACTTCTAGGTTATGTTGAAGCATAAGCAAAAATAATAAAGTTAGCTTCTTAGGGCTGGAATTGCAGCCAGGAATAGGGTGGGATGTGAACTTTTCTGAGACAAGGAAGGTTCATTGTTAATAAGCCTTATTGTGGTGACTATATCAAAAGGTATATGTACTGCAAATTATCAAGTTTTACACCCTAAATATATAATTATTATTGACTCTACCCTAATGAAGCTGGAAAAAATCACTGTGTTCATTTTTAGATCTTTTTCAGCCTAGCTGTGTGCTGGATACACAGTAGTTCTCTTGGATGTCATAGCATGTACTCAACAAACATGTGTTGCTTCATTGATACTTAAGAGAGCTGGCTTGGTTGGTCACAATAAAGAAAACCACGAAAGACTGAAAATGATCATAGTCTAAGAAGGTAGCTATCACTTATGGAAAATTAACCATGTGCCTGTCACTGTGTTAAGAGTTTTATGTGGGATGATTCACTTTTCAGGACAACTAGTTGAGTAGGTAACATTGTTACCTCTCTTTTTAGTATGCAGTGCTAGTGATGGAATCCATTATGGAGATTATGCTCTGGTGAGGTCTAGAAGAGACTGAACTGAAGGAGGGTTAAAGGATCATCACTTTATTTTTTACTATGTCATTCTAACTCTCCATTCTAAAGATGAGAATACCAATGGTCCCCATATCTGTATCACCAAGTGTGCAGAAGATTCAGCTTACTTATGGAGTATTTAGATTCCCATTTATGGAGAGATTTTAGCTAAATTCAAGAAATTAATGTCTTCAGCTTGCTGAGCCATAATTCATTTCTATAACATGTTCCCCGTTTTTAATGCTTAAAAAATGGAGAACACTTCCTCTATCATTAATTAGAACTGTTGTTAGAGTGACCAATCTCTTCACTCATCTCATTTAATTTCATCTGTTTTGTTGCTCTCATCCTTTTTGAATATCTCACTCTGTTGCTTTCTGGGCTCAAATGAACTTGTGATTCTCTCCCTCAGGATTTTTTTTTTTTTTTTTTTTTTTGCCAACTGTACTTATTTTACTTTCTTTTTTATTTTTTTTGAGATGGAGTCTCTGTCGCCCAGGCTGGAGTGCAGTGGTGTGATCTTGGCTCACTGAAGCCTCTGCCTCCTGGATTCAAGCAATCCTCTTTCCTCAGCCTCCTGAGTAGCTGGGATTACAGGAGCATGCCACCACAGCTGGCTAATTTTTGTATTTTTAGTAGAGATGGGGTTTCACCTTGTTGGCCAGGCTGGTCTCAAACTCTTGACCTTGTGATCCACCCACCTTGGCTTCCCAAAGTGCTGGGATTAAAGGCATGAGCCACCGCACCTGGCAACTTATTTTACTATTGTTAGATTTCTTTATTAGTCAATCCTTCCACCTTCTAAATCGTTTTGGGCTTTATTCTGAATGATTTCTAAAGTTAGAGACTTTCCAAGGTTGTAGTTAGAAACGTTTCAGAAACAAATGCAATATTTTCTAGGGTTGTACAGAATTGGGCTTGGGGGGAAGCCCATAGTGTGCATCTTATTTCTATCCTAGGAACTGTTGTAGGTTGAATTATATTCCCCCAAAAGATGTGTTGAAGTCCTAACCAATGACACCTATAGTGTGATCATATTTGGCAATGGAGCCTTTGCAGTTACAATCTCATTAAGATGAGGTCATACTAGAGTAGGATGGGCCCTTAATCTAATATGACTGCTGTCTTTATATCAAGAGGAAAATAAGAGACACAGAGGCAGACAAATAGGGAGAAGGTATGTGATGATGGAGATGAGTTTAAAGTCTACAAGTTAAGGAACATCAAGGTTTGCTGGCAACTGTAGTATCTAAGAGGAAGGCATGAGACAGATCTTCTCTAGCGCCTTCAGAAAGTGAATGGTCCTATCAACATCTTAGACTCCTAGTCCCTAGAGCTGTGAGAGAATACACTTTTGTTATTTTAAGTCACAGAGTTTGTAGTGATTTGTTAGGGCAGCTCTTGGAAGCCAATACAAGGACTGAGACATTTTCTGATTTATCAGCACCCTCACCTTAATCTTAATAGCAGCAATCTACTGACTACCCAATGTGTTCCTGGCACCATGCTAAACATAAGCATAATGTCACATCTAATTTAATCCTCACCAGCCATTCCAATCTTCTAGCATTATTTTCTCTGATGCACACATCAGGACACTAAATATTGGTGAGGTTGAATCTACCCCAGTAAGAAGTGGACCTTGGTATGAATCCAAATGTATATAAAAATCTAAAACCAGTACTGCAAATCACTACACTATGCCGCCTGTTACTGAAGCAGTATGATCATCTTCCTTGCCTTTCCTCCCTGGCTGATCTAACATTTTGAAGATTATGTTTTCTGTCTAGTATTCTGACTTAATTCTCAATAGGATGAAAGTCCTTTTTATTATTTCCCCATACTCAATTCCATTTCTAACATGGGTAACATTCTCTGTTTTTACTATCTCTTCCCACTTCCCTTTTTAAGCTAGATTTTGCTAGGAAAGCTACAAAATCAGATTAGGAAAAACCTTGTTATTGTATGTTTGTGTCTCTGAGAAAGAGTACAGGTTAGAACAACTTACCTGAAGCTTTTCAGGGAGAGATGTATGTAGCAACACACAAATATGCTGTGTCTGCTTTTCCTTCAAGTTGTAATTTGGTTCAAAAATTATTCTTGGCTGAAATAAGATGCAATAATCAAATTCCTTGGCTCCAGGCTTTAAGGCAGTATTTTAAAAAGCTGCTGAAGTTACCTAAACCTTTTGGCATGATTGAATCTGGAAAAGGAGAGGCCCTAGAACTACTTTCCCTTTCATTTTGGCTATTTGATTAATAGTTGAAACATGAATTCTTATGGCATAGGTAAATATCTTATAGCTTATTTTATAATCCATAAATCACTTATATATATATAAGTTTTTATATATATATTATATATATATATAGTTTCATTTGATTCTCACATACTTTGGATATATAGGCAGGGCAGATATTACTGTTTTTCATTTCAGAGATGAGAACATACATTTGTAAGAGAAGGTATGTTTTGCCAAAGGTCACATAGGCAGTAAATGGAAGTAGGGTTAGAAGTGGAATATTGTGGTTTCTAACTCGTCCAGTTACATTTTATAAATCGATGCAATTTAGCAATACAAATCACCCAATTCAACATAGTATTGAAAATCCTGTTTTGCCCAACCTTTATCCAAACAGAAAGCCTTTCTTCGAATTTCTTCAAAATAATGCATTATAATGCCTTAATGAAAGAGAAATTTCAATTTCACTGATGATTATTCTGTTGAGGAGTTTCAGGGCAGAAGCTGAGAAAAGGTAGTTAAAAGAAAAAGACATAAAGGGCATTGAAATAGAAAGAGAGGAAGTCAAATTATCCCTATTTGCAGATGACATGATTCTATATGTAGAAAACTGCATAATCTTGGCCCCAAAACTCTTTTAGCTGGTAAATAACTTTAGCAAGGTTTCAGGGTACAAAATCAATGCCCCCAAATCTCTAGCATTATTATATACCAACCATAGCCAAGATGAGAGCCAAATCAGGAATGCAATCCCATTCAAGATTGCCACAAAAAGAATAAAATACTAAGAATACAGCTAACCAGGGACGTGAAAGATCTCTAAGAATTACAAAACACTTCTCAAATAAATTAGAGATGATACAAACAAATGGAAAACATCCCATGCTCATGGATAGGAAGAATCAATATAATTAAAAAGACTATACTGCCCAAAGCAATGTACAGATTCAATGCTATTTCTGTAAATTACCAATGACATTCTTTATAGAACTAGTAAAAACTATTTTACAATTCATATGGAACCAAAAAAATAGCCAAGGCAATCCTAAGCAAAAAGAACAAAGATGGAGGCATCATGTTACCTGACTTCAAAGTATACTACAAGGCTATAGTAACCAAAACAGCATTGTATTGGTGCAAAATAACAGGCACATAGACTAATGGAATAGAGATCCCAGAAATAAGGCCTATGCACCCACAACTACCTAATCTCCCACAAAGCTGACAGAAACAAGCAGTGAGAAAAGGACTTCCAATTCAGTAAATTGTACTGGGATAACTGGCTAGCCATATGCAGAAGACTGAAACTTGACTCCTTCCTTACACCATATACAAAAATTAACTCAAGATGGATTAAAGACTTAAATGTGAAACCCAAGAGTATAAAAGCCCTGGAAAACAACCTAGACAATACTATTTGGACATAGGGAATGGGCAAAGTTCATAAGGAAGATGCCAAAAGCAATCACAACAAAGCAAATGTTGACAAATGGGATTTAATTAAACTCAAGAGCTTCTGCACAGGAAAAGAAACCATCAACAGACTAAACAGGCAAGCTATGGAATGGGAGAAAATATTTGCATCTGACAAAGGTCCAATAATTGGCATCTATAAGGAATTTAAATTTACAAGAGAAAACCAATAACCCCATTAAAAATGGGCAAAGTTCATGAACACTTTTCAAAAGACATACATGTGGCCAACAAGTATTTGAAAAAAGCTCAATATCACTAATTGTTAGAGCAATGCAAATCAAAACCACAATGAGATACCATCTAACACCAGTCAGAGTGGCTATTTTCAACAAGTCAGAAAATAACAGATGCTGGCAAGGTTGGAGAGAAAAGGGAATGCTTAGACAGTGTTGGTAGAAATGTAAATTAGTACAATCATTGTGGAAAGCAGGGTGGCAATTCCTCAGTAGCTAAAAACAGAACTGTCATTCGATCCAGCAATCCCATTACTGGGTATACACTAAAGGAATATAAATCATTCGAACTTAAAGACACATGCATGTGAATGTTCATTGCAGCACTATTCACAATAGCAAACACATGAAATCAACCTAAATGTCCAGTAATGACAAGCTGGATAGAGGAAATGTGGTATATGTACACCAAGAAATATGCAGCTATAAAAAAAGGAGATCGTGTCTTTTGCAGTAATATGGATGGAGCTGGAGGCCATTATCCTCAGCAAACTAACTCAAACAGAAAACAAATCTGCATTTCTCGCTTGTAAGTTGGAGCTAAATGCTGAGAACACATGGACACAAAGACTGCGAACAACAGCAACACACACTGGGGCCTATCAGAGGCTGTTGGATGGGAGCAGGGAGAGGGTCAGAAAAAATAACTATTGGGTACTAAGCTTAGTAACTGGGTGATGAAATAATCTGTACAACAAACCCCTGTGACACAAGTTTACCTATATAACAAACCTGCATATGTACCCCTGAATCTCATAATCCTCGTAACCACACTGTAAGGTAGATTTCTAAAATTGCTGTTTCACAAACCCCTGGAAAGAGACAGACTTAAAGTTTAAGAGGGTTGAGTAAGTAGCCTGAAGTTCCATGGATGATAATGGTGGCAAGTATTTGAATTTACTACAGAACACACACTCGTAGCTGTTTTAGTGTATATTTTCCCCAAAGTAAGCATTTGTTACGGGAAGGTAAAACCTTAGAATGGTTTCCTGAGTGATGATCACTAGGAAGTTTAACCTTAGCATGAAATCAAAACTAGACCGTCAATGAGACAGGTGTATGGAAGAGTTGTATAATTTGAATTAAAAGGGCTGTATTTATTTTACATTGAAACTTTAGTTTGGTTCATATTATTTTGGTTCTGAGGTCACATCCTTTAAAAAATCTCTATTTTGATCAATTACTTGAAATGATTTACATAAATTTTTATTGAAACCTGTATACATAAGCTTTCTTCCCTTTCAGCGTTTGCTCAGGTACCCTGATGGGCTTGGAAGAGTTGAAATCTTTAAGTGATGACAGCTCTATGCTGTTAGGTGATAGCACTCAGTATCTGACAGTCAATCCAATTTGTGTAACAGTGATCAGACTCTTAAGAAGGTAAAATCACCTTCAAATCACAATGAAATATAATGGGGAAGTTTGAAAAAAAAAAAACCCTGCCAATTATTTTGTATCTCAAATTATTGTTATATGTACTGACTGCTTCTTTTTCCCCCCACAGTTAAATTTTAGAGATAAACATTTTTCATTTTCAAAAAGCAGGGATTAGAAGTTAGAAACTTTATCTGAATATTTCATAGTGAGCAAGTTTATTTGGACTCATTTAAAAAATTGAACAGAAATCTTATTTCAAAGAGACGCTAGACACAAAATCTTTGCACACTCACCAACAATTTGTTAACTTTTTAGTATAATTCTTAGTACATATTGGAATATTTCCTTAAAATCATTTATCAAATGGCTTTAAAGAGTATTTAATCCTTAGAAATATTTAGGGGCTTCGTTTGGAATGAGGAGAGATAACCAATTCACTGAGAAATGTTTTCTCCAAATTTGAATGTGTCTGAATTATATTTACTATCACACATACCATTGAATGAAATATTCAGAGTAACTTTGAATTTTCCAGAGATAACTACATTTAAATAATTTATTCATTTGTAGAGTCAGGCATTGAACCATTTCCCAGGTCAAAATCTTTTCTTCTCAATCTCAACATATTAAAACGGCATCCATTAAATTCAACTTTGAATAAATGATTTCACTAATTTGTACTCTACGTAAATATGTAGTTTAAAAGCTTAATGTTGAGAAAGGAGATCTATAAAATTATTTTTTTTCTTGAAGATTTTATAGTAAAATCTTCAGCTCTTAGGCTATTTGGTGATTTCTGTTGGTTGTCCTAGCAACCTGCTCTCTACATCTGCTGGATTGATTGGAAATGTCTAACTCATTGTTCCTGTAGACTTTGATACAATTGAATGCAGTGTTATAACATCTCTTTATACTGAAGAATTTATTGGCCATCACTGCATAGTGCTGGGTTTTCTGTATCTGTGTTTTGATTCAGTCTACTTATAGATGAAGCATCAATTTAAATGAAGAGACACACTTCTTTATTTGATCAGTGATAGACTACAGTTGAAAATAACCCAAAATTTAAGGTGTCACTAGTTTAGAAAAACAAAAATAGAGTCATGTTCTTATTTTTTCCCCTGGGGCTTCTCTTTTGATATATAATTTGTCTCATTTTTCTTTCTGCTATATACTATCTGTCAAGCTTTTCTTATGTAATGCAGATCCAAGGTCACATTTAGAGTTTAGTCTCCGTATCTAATATGAGAATCTCTGGTTTTCCAGGTTTATTTTTGGGATTCAATTAACACAAATGCTTTAGTGTTCTCTGGTAAGGTTTAAAAGAAAAGGAACTTTTGCCAAAGCCCTGGATTACCTGGGTTAGGGCACTCCTATGGGGTATATGCAATACTTGGGATGCTTTTTTGGAGGCTGTGAAAACTCATCCCAAACTGAGTCAGGGGCATGCAGCCAGTACAGACTAGTGATTCTAGGTGCAGGCTTTGTCATGGTATTGATCTAAGTTTGTGTATTAGTGGTTTGTCCACCAGCAAGATAATTGCTTAGCCTTTTAAGCCTCAGTGTCTTTATAAAGTGGGGATAATTCTAATAATAAAAATAGTATGTGTTTCTTAAATATGTTATGAGAATTAAATTACCAAGCAACATGTTTAGATACAGTAGGTGCTTAATAGTACTCTTGTTATTCTTATGTCAGCTAAAGGTGCAGCAGGGGTTGTAGGAAGAGTTAAAGCTATCAGAAAATATTTAATTCATAAAGCAATTTGTAAGTTCAAAGCAATTCCAGTGTCATTCTTCACAGATATAGAATAAACAAATCTCAAATTTGTATGGAACCACAGATGATCCTGAGTAGCCAAAGCAATCTTGACCAATACTACTGGATTTTAAAATATATTACAAAGTTACAGTGATCAAAATGGCATGGTAGTGGCATAATAACAGACTTATCAACCAATGGAACAGGACAAAACCCACACATACAGTCAATTGATTTTTGACAAAGGTGTCAAGAACACACAAGGGGAGTGGAAAATCTCTTTAATAAATGGTTCTAGTAAAACTGGATATCCATATGCAGAAGAAGAAAATGGACTCTTATCTGACCCATTATAGAAGAATATACTATTGAAGACTGAAAAGACCTCAACCCATAAAATACTAATATATAGAGGTATAGAGAGCTAAATACCACACAATCTCACTTATATGTGGAATCTGAAAAAGTTGGATTCATAGAAGTGGAGGGTTTCTACTTCTGGTGGCTGCCAAAGTCAAGATGGGGAAAGAATGAAGGGGGAGGCATTGGTCAATATGTACAACATTCAGTTAGACAGGACGAGTAAGTTCTGGTGTTCTATTGAACTGCATTATGACTATGGTTAAAAATAATGCATTGTATATTTCAAAATAGCTAAGAGAAGATTTTAAATGTAACCACAAAGAATGATTAAAATTTGAGATGATAAATTTGCTGATTAGCTCAATTTGATCATTCTACATTGTATACATGTATTAAAACATATTTTATCCCATAAATATGTACAATTATTATTGGTCAATCAAAAAGAAAATAAAAAATATTCTTTCTGAGGACCCAGGGACTGGGTTAGGCAGTTGAACAGATATGCATGGGACAAGAACAAGGGGAGTTTCTTCTTTATACAATTTTGTACTTTCCACATTTTATACCATACATTTTTCAGTTTTAGTTTTTTTTTAATGTAAACATACATTGTCCTTTTTTATATTACTTCCTGTTAATACAACTCCAGGGAACTGAATCCCTTAGAAAGATTTGACAGGATAATAGTTCCCATTAGTACTGCAATAGGGTCTGTGAGTTACCTTCACGAGGTTGGGGACATAGTTTAGGAGCCAGAAGAACATGGGCTTCAGCCCAGGCTGTTAAGCTGGTGTAAAAGTAATTGCGGCTTTTACCATTAAAAGTAAGGTAAAAACCACAATCACTTAATACATGAGTGGCAAACTGTGGAGTACTGGAAATTTTACTTCATCTCTCTGGGTCTGTCTTCTGATCTGTAATATAAGAATGACAGTATCTTCTTTGCATGGTTATTGAGAAGGTTAAATTAAGGAGGACTTTCTATGTAGTCCGTTTAATAAAAAGTCTGACCCATAAAATTGATCATGTATTGGTGGCTATTATTAACTGAAAGATTGTTGAGGTCAAATTCTTCTTTTACTAGTAAGGAGACTGAAGCACATGAACGTTACATAACTTTTCTGAGATCTTCCAGTTAGTCTTTCCACTAAACAGTTGTTTCCAAAATGTCAGTTATTGAGTATGATCTTTGCAATTAGTTTCTGTATTTCTATAACACCCTGGTATTATTTACTTAAAATTTTTCTTTATATTTAATCTCTTTTTCATTTAAATCAATTTGTTTAGAAACTATTATTTTAAATATAAATTTCATATCATTTATTATAAACAAAGAATAATTATAAAATTATATAACAAAACAATGTTACTTAGTTATATACTGTTATAAGCAATTTAAATACCAAAAATATAATAGCTTGAGAGAGAAGAAGATT
>PVKP010033125.1:0-25282 GCA_004027715.1 Plecturocebus donacophilus | reverse complement strand
AGGTATAATGTGATACTGAGAAAAATGTATGTTTTGTGGATTTGTGGGAGGAGAGTTCTGTATTTATTTGTTAAGTCTAGTTGTTCCAGGTCTGAGTTCAAGTCCTGGATATCCTTGTTGATTTTCTATCTCGTTGATCTGTGTAATATTGACAGTGTAGTGTTAAAGTCTCCCACTAATATTGTGTGGGAGTCTAAGTTTCTTTGTAAGTCACTAAGAACTTGCCCTATGTATCTGGGTGCTCCTGTAATGGGTGCGTATATATTTAGGATAACGATCCTAATTTTTGTAATTTTAATAGAGACAGGGTTTCACCATGTTAGCCAGGCTGGTCTCAAACTCCTGACCTCAAATAATCAACCCACCTCAGCCTCTCAAAGTGCTGAGATTACAGGCGTAAGCCACCATGCCTGGCTAAAGTTATTTTTCAGACTAGGCTTCCCACACTGACAGAGAGGACATTAATATTATTCTTTTATATTTAGCTTACATTTATATTCTGTGATTAATAAACTAAGTTCAATTACTCAAGATGATTGTCCCAAACCTCTTAATAGGGCTCCTAGCTGATATTAACATCACCCAATGAACTCTCTAGATAGCCCAAATGATGTTATCAGGTTCTGGATCATCCATCTTGAGGGACACAGAAAACATTTAATTTGAGGCTGCTGTGTTATAACTGCAAGAATACCAACATACAATAAGTTAAGGCTTTTAACTTAAATTTCTGCTTTGTCAGCTCTCATGTGTTCAGAAGGAAATCATATATTGAACTGAAATTCTACTCTTGTAATGAGGCAAGAAGAAGTTTGGTTTTATGAAATCTATACATTTACACAGATGGAGGGAAAATAGCCCTCTGAATAACCATGATTTTGCACGCCCTTAATTCCTCAAATGATTGAAGATGGAATTTCATACATTCAATTTGGTACACAGTCTAAATTTTATTTTATCACACCACACTTCTAACGGGAATATCATGAAGAGAAAGAAGTCTTCATTTTAGAACAGGTAATTTACATGGTGCTGTTTCATTTGAAATATTAGGACCCTATCTTCCACCAAAAATAACTGGTGTTGACTTCAAAACACATCCCACTGAGCCAAAAATTATATCCTCTAATTATCCAGTCTAAATTTATGGTCATTTCAGTTGAGTCTCTAATCTGCTTAGACATACTCTTTTTTGAATCATTGTACTTTTGACAGTTATTTGAAGTTGCTATTTGGGACTTTAACATCATTTTAAAATTTAACTTGAACCCCTCAAAGTATCAATTATATCAAATCGTGAGCTCTTTGGCCAGCTTAAAGCTGGATGCCTTTGAAATTGTAACTCAGAAGGTTGAAAAACTATGGGGGATGGCTGGATCCCCATAAGTATCACACGTGTACCAGTCATAAACATTGACTTCATGCAAAGGGTATGATCATTCAATTAATTTAACTGGTAATTGTATTAAGATTATTGCCTATTCCCTGAAAAAGAATAAAAAACTTCCCGGTAACTAATCTCTAAAGGTATCTTTGATGATTCTTCCAGGAATGATTATTATACTTACACAAATCTACACTACCATATCATAGTTAAAGGACTTGGCAAAATGCTTTGTGAGACCCAAACTGAATGCCACATGTCCTGTATTACCTACTTATTTTGGGGGGCAAGTAGAGCTGCTTATGAGAATATTGTTAAACCTCATTAGAAGAAACTGATCCCTCCAAAGTTGTGCATACAAACAGACATTCAGGAAAAACCTGTAATAAACGTTTTTACTAGCACTAAAAGGAAAATTAAAGGTTGGGTTTACATCTCTCTCCTACTGTAGATTGGACTGAAATCAAATCGATGGTGGAGGTAGTGGGGGCATGTAGAAAAGATTAGATGGTTTGAAAATAATTTATTCTTCCCAGTTTAATTTGAAATACTAATAAAGACAGGTCCTTTTGTCTTTCCCTTTGAGCTTTTAAAAGGCAGGATGTTCATAACAATGCTTAATACTTAAATAACACCCTTCTTCTTCAAAAAGTTTTAAATACAGTAACTACCTATTAGGATCTGTTCCAAGCAGAGCAGGAGAGCCCCTTAACTCAAATCCAATTAAACTGTTGAATGTCACATGTTATAGTACAGTGACAGTGGAAAACAGAGAGAAAATAATTGATCTACAATCACCCTGAACCATGGACAGTGGTGAGTAACTCGTTAAAATCTTGAGCCTTTTTATATCCTTTAAGATCTACTATATTTTTCAATAAAATTTAACATTCTTTTCCCCTTATTACAAAACAAATATATGTTCATTGCAAAAAAAAAAAAACTCAAAAATGAAGACAAAGAAAACATTTACTGAATTACGAATCAACTTTAAAGGTTGTGATGGTGACCTCATAATTTCTACCAGTTAAACCTCATAACTTTAATCAGTTCTTTGTTTTTAAAGAGTAAAGTGAGTCACAGTGAAATACTGGAAGTTTAAACCCAAAAGCAGTTCTAGCATAACTAGAGAAATGCAGGGAATCTATCAAGAAATGAGAACTGGCAAGAGACATTTAAATTATGCAACTTGCTTTTTAAAAAGTCGAAGTCCTCTATTCATAAACAAGGTAATTTGGTTTCAATTTTAGCAACCTAAATATTTACTAGAATGTGTTAACCACATTTTGCTATTTTCTTCCTCTGAATCTTCCTTGTTCTTTATTCATGCATTTCTTCATTCAGCAGCTATGAGCTGAGAACATGATGTGTGAACAGCTTGTGCTGCCAGCTAAAGAGGTACAAAAAAAAAAAGCCTGAGAATCCTGCTCCTATTCCCTGAGTTGGATTGATCTAATTTCTAACATTATAAGAAACTAATACTAATATATGAAAGATTCAAATAAGTACTAAGAAAATAAAAACCATTAAGGATCTCAGATTTCTCATTTCATTTATAAATGTAACATTTCACAACAGATTCCACATCAAGTTAATTTAAGGATTTGTTTTTCATACTACTTGAGCCTTTCTACTCTTGAGAAGCTAGTTATAATACCTCGTACATACTTTGCATAATGTAAGTTTTGCCTCTAAGAGAAAGCGTTTAAATGATGAGGTAGGAAAAAAAATTATTAAAGGGTATAATAGGTAAAGATATTCTAGTTCAGTGAACTCCTTTGAAACAGGGAAGGCATTTTTCCCTCTTGTATGCCTGTAAGATCCCTCTTTGCTTGCAAGGGTCAAATGGATATCACCCTTTCTAGGAACTTTCTAGGTCATGCTAGCCTACAATGAATCTCTTCCATTTTTTAAATCCTATGGCATTTGTACATGTATTGTGTATGAGACATGCATATAAGACCGAAATTTTAGGCCAGGCATGGTGGCTCATGTCTGTAATCCCAGCACTTTGGGAGGCTAAGGCAGAAGGATCACTTGAGGTCAGGAGTTTGAGACCAGCCTGGCCAACATGGTGAAACCCCATCTCTACTAAAAATACAAAAATTAGCTGGGTGTGGTGGTGAGTGCCTGTGATCCCAGCTACTCAGGAGGCTGAGGCAAGAGAATCGCTTGAACCGGGGGGGTGGAGATTGTATGAATCTGGATCATGCCACTGCAATCTATCCTGGGGGACAGAGTGAGCCTCCATCTCAAAAAAAAAAAGAAGTTTTCTTGGTTATCTTTATCTTGCTGTCTGACTATATTTGCCCTCCCAAGCTAGATTATAAATACTTCGAGGGAAGCCTGTATGCCTTACATTTATTTCATTGAATTTCCCCAAAGTGTCTCCCAAGCCACGGTTGTTATGTAACTTCAGGGAGTTCCATTTCCCTAAAACCCAAAGACATTGCAGTGCAGTAGCCCTGCTGATCTTCACAGTGATGACTGTACATTTCAGTACATGTTTTCTTTAGAACTACATTGTCATTGATTCTTTTAATCAGTGTTCCTTTCTTCTTAAACATATTGATAATGTTGTGGCTTTCTGTGTTGTAACAGTAGAAAGGTTTTAAGATGGACACTTGTAAAACAGATGGAACAAGAGAGAGAAATTTTGCCAGGGAGCCCTCAATTTCAGGCAGGCTCTAGACACCAAGCAAGAGAGTTACCCTAAATCTCCAGCCTCTAAATCTCTTCTAAAGAGGGTACCTGGGTAGATAGAACCACTGTACCAAGGCAGGAGAATGATGAGAATTCAAGTCTTTTTACCCTAACAACAATCACTTTATTGTATATCATGATGTTATATGTCAGGATTTATGTGGGTCATTCATCTGTCCCATGTAGAGTTGACAGAAATCATTTGGTGGCATTCTGCTGGCCAAGAGGCTGGTTTAGAGGGTCTAAGATGGCTTCCATTACTGACTTGTACTTTGGTGGGGATGGCTGGAAGGCTAGACACAGGTATGGTGAACACCGATATGTGGCCTTCATAGCATCGTGGTCCAGTAAGACTCTACCAAGGCAACTTAGAGCTCCCAGGGAGTAGTCCAAGAGCTCAAGTGCTTTCTGATGACTTCAAATCTTGTCCTTTGCTTTATCCTTTAAAAGTGTTATTTAATTAAATAAGATTCTTAGGTAAAATGTTTTATGTTTAACAAGAATATCCTTACTGTTACTCTACTTTTGTTAAAAAGAAGTATTGTTTTTATTTTTGGTATTGTAAAGATCATACAATTACAGTCATTTGGAAATGCAAGCAACATATAAAATTAATGACATAAAGTAAAAATCATCTTAAATCCTACCACAGTTAGTTATTGGAGGCTATCGTAAATATTGTTTAGGTAGCTGCATATGTGTATAAATATATATATATTATATATATACATACACACATACACATATGAATTACTTTTATAAGTGAGATTAATTTATATGCTATTTTATAATGGTTTTTCACTTAACAATATGTCATGGTGCTCTTTTGGTGCCAATCAACATAGACAAACAGCATTCTTCTTAATATTCATATATTACTATGTAATATAAAATAATTTAGCTAATCAATCTCCTATTTGCAGATATAAGGCACAATTTATTTTAATGAAACATTTTCGAGCATCAAGTATTTCAGAGAAAACCCAGTCAAAATACAGCCATTCATTTTATTTTATCAAACAAGTTACATGGCTAAAGTGTGAGGGGGTTTTAAGTAAGTTTAGGGATCGAGAAGCCAGAGAGAATAGTCTCTGTTTTAGTCAAACAGGTAACCAAATAATAGGCAGTTCTTTAGTTTGTTTTCTGCTATACTAACATAGGTTAACTAATACCCTAGACATTGATGAGGCAAAATAACTATCAGTCAAGGTTTACACTATAGTGCAGAAACCTGATGGAGGGAATGAGAGGAGGAAGAGGAGGAAGATAATGAGAAGGAGGAAAAGGAGAAAAGGAAAGAAAGGAGGGAGGGAGGAAGAAAGGAAGGAAGATCTGTCAGAATCTAAGTGCTAAATTTTTTTAATTAAAAAAAAGGAAGGATAACTTAAATGAATCAGTAGTTTCATTTTCATCTAGTTACAAGAAATAGGGAAGTAAAAAAGCCAGGGTTGGTCATCTGTTCACAATGCAATCAGGACCCAGGCTCCTTATATCTTTTCACTCAACCATCCTATGGTCCATATCACCTTGTGGCCCCAGTGTGGCCACTTCACCTCCCAAAATTGTGTCCATGTTCCAGATAGGAAAGGGAAGGTGAAAGAGAAAAGGACAAAAATGTGCAAACCAGCTAAATCAGTACTCCTTCTAAGGGGTCTTTTTGGAAGTCCTATTCAATAATTTCTGTTCACAGCACACAGCTGGGTAATATGATTGCGTTTATTTGCAAGAAAGACTGGGAAATACAGGTTTTTATTTTGTTTTGTTTTATGGCTGGTATGTAAGAAGGGAAAAATTACATTGGGGAGGCAACTATCTCTGCCACAATAATTAAGGTAGGGTATTTCTTATAATATATAAGTGTATGTACATGTAAATATTCCTAAGAAACTTGACCTAAGAGAAGAAAAGGTAAAATGAGTAACACTCTTATTTACCTAAGTTTGATCTACAAGAGATTGATTTTAAAATAAGTCTGTGAGAATTCTCAATGAAAAGAGAATTTCTTTTTTTTTTTTTTTTTGAGATGGAGTCTCTCTGTTGCCCAGGCTGGAGTGCAGTGGCACGACCTCGGCTCACCGTAACCTCTGACTCCCTGATTCAAGCCATTCTCTTGCCTTAGCCTCTCTAGTAGCTGGAATTACAGACATGCACCACCATGCCCAGCTAATTTTTCTTGTAGTTTTAGTAAAGACGAGGTTTCAGCATATTGGCCAGGCTGGTCTCGAACTCCTGACCTTGTGATATGCCCACCTCAACCTCCCAAAGTGCTGGGATTACAGGTGTGAGTTACCAAGCCCGGCAAATTTCTTTAATTTCAATTCAAGTTAAGTACCTAAGATGTAGGTGGGAAGAAAACCACAATGGATAGAAATCGCCCAAACCTTGAGGATCTCACTATAGTGACATCAACATTTAAATAAATAATTATAATTTCATACAAAAAAAAACCTCTATTGCATTGAGAAATGTATAAAGGACTATGGAAAGAGTGAGAAGGCTTTGGGAAGGAATAAATGTGGAGGAGTCTGTGTTCTAGGCTTAACGGATAAGAAAAAAAATGTACTAAGGGAATGAAATAAGAGAAGGACTTTTCAGAGCAATAGAGCAGTAAAATGCAATCCAGTGCTGACTGGTCCCTTTAAAACGTTGTACAAGAGGTACATGTGTAGCCCAGGTTTCTCAGAGTTTGGTCTATGAATCATATACACTATGAATTTGATGCTCCAACCCCAGTGATTCCAAATCAATTGAAGCAATAATACCAAACAAACTCTTCAGAATTGGCATGCACACCAAAGTTTGAGAACCCAGGGTTTAATCTGGTGAAAAGAGAAAATGGGTCAAAGAGATTGTATCCAGCACTTTGTCAATAACTTCTTTCATTCTTGTCTCATGCTAGTCTAACAATACTGCTACAAATATGGTCTAACTATATTTCTGAGTTACGTCGATTTTTTTTCCCTCAGACGCTCCTCTTGGACACTTCCTCACTGGGGTCCTGGTTCTGATCCATGATCATACCCCTTAATTTAATGCTATCCTAAGCAGCTAACTTGGGCAGAACAATACCAAGATGTTGAGGCCCTAGTTATAGAGCTATAGACTTTTTTTTTTTTTTTTTAGTATGATAAACCCCTTTAGCTATCTAGTAAAGCCTTTGGACTCCACTTCAAAAAATAATGTTTTTATGTGCATAAAATAAAATACATAAAACAAAACAATTATATTGAAATACAGTTGACTTTTTTAAAAAGGAAAAGACGTGCTTCTTTACTAATGCTCTAAATAGCAAGCAAATACATATATATTATAGAAATATTAATGTGAGGGTTATTGTTGCTTAACTTGAATAAGAGTATTAAATAACAGTCTTTGACAAAGTAACAAGTATGCCATATTGAACACGAAGGCGCAAGTTTTGTTTTTTCCTTCCAAGTTCATAGGCCTTCTGAAAGCATACGGGTCTCTGCGGACCCCACGTTAAGAACCCCTACAAGAAGATCATCTAATAGAGTGGTCTGCAAATGGGGCAGTACTGTCCCCTGTGGTGCATTTGAGAAATGCAAGGGGGTAATTTTGATAATCAAAATAACTGAGGAGTTGCTATTGGCCATTAGAGGCCATGACATACCTTTCAAATCCATCAGCTCTGAATTTAATCAGCTTAACTAAAGTCTTCAATAAAGTATGAGTTGATGGAAGAGACAGATATCTCTTATTATGCTAAATCTGTCTCAATCATTCTCTTGTTAAAGAGGAAAGAAGAAGTTACTTGAAAGCATAAAATTAACTGGAAATCCAGTAAAGTGTTTTCTATTCTTTTCCTGATCAATAAGTATTTCATTCTCTTGCAATAGACCATTTTTAATACCAGGCATCATTTATAGGTCTTTGCCTGCAACTTTTCATGTGCTGTTCAATGGAAAATTACTAAAATAATTTTTACAGTTCTATCCTAGAAAAATTTTACCTACAATATCCAAATGTCTTTTTTTTTTTTGAGATGAAGTCTTGCTCCATTGCCCAGTGTGGAGTGCAACGGCACGATCTTGGTTCACTGGTTCACTGTAACCTCTGCCTCCCAGGTTCAAGCAATTCTCCCACCTCAGCCTCCTGAGTAGCTGGATTACAGGCATGCACCATTATGCCCAGCTAATTTTTGTATTTTTAGTAGAAATGGGGTTTCACCATGTTGGCCAGGATGGTTTCAAACTCCTGACCACAGGTGATCCTCCCGCCTTGGCCTCCCAAAGTGCTGGGATTACAGGAGTGAGCCACCACTCCTGGACTCAAATGTCATTATTAAGATGAGTACTAGACAGTCATTCTAAGGATAATTGACTCAATTGTTTACTTTTTGTTACCTTTGCATTGTAGAGACAAACTATATGCAAAAAGAGTATAAACAAATCCTGTCTTCCATTACATAATGTTATAAATACTTAAATATTTTCTAATTCTTATAGACAAAATGTTTCTTCTTACAAACAAAATGTTTTCTTTCTTATAATTAATTAGGCCCTTATTAGAAAAAAAATTATTGGATTTGCCTTTTCTTCACACCAGATGGGTTACTTTTTTAAATGCCCCTTTCCCAAATAAGTTATTGGATTTGAAAGAAAGGTACTAACTAGTTTGAAATCCTCTGAGATTCAGTGGAGTTAAAGCCCTAGTTACAACAATCTACATTCAAAGCACAGGTAGTCCCCAAGTTGCAAATGGGTTATATTCTAAAAATTAATTTGAAAGTCTGCTGTTTAGAACTTGTAGAAGCATTCTGCCATGGAAACAAAGTTATAAATGACAGTTGAATTTCTAGACTAGCCCACAAAAGTCTGTCTAACCCCTAATGTGTCTGAATCCAATTGCTTCAAGGAGAGGTTTATAACAGAACATAATAGTTCACTGACAGGCTAAGTGGTGTGTCCTTATCAGTGTTTCTCAATTTAGCGTTGTTGGCTTGTTGTTTTACTATTTCTTCATTTTATTCCCTAAAGATATATTAGTCAAATAATAATACCTTTCTTTAAAAAGTACTTATTTCATTTCTCAATTATGTAAATTATTTTAGGTCTTTGATTTATCTTAAAGCAAGGAATAAATAAATATCCTTTTTTCCCCCTGTGATAAAAATCAATTTCCTGGCTGGGCATAGTGGCTCACACCTGTAATCTCAGCACTTTGGGAGCCCAAGGTGGGTGGATCACCTGAGGCCAAGAGTTCGAGACCAGCCTGGCCAACATGGCAAAACCCTGTCTCTACTAAAAATACAAAAATTAGCCTGGCATAGTGGCGGGAGCCTGTAATCCCAACTACTCAGGAGGCTGAGGCAGGAGAGTTGCTTAAATCCAAGAACACAAAATCAAACACCGCATGTTCTCACTTATAGGCGGGTGTTGAACAATGAGAACACATATACACAGGGAGGGGAGCACTATACGCTGTGGTCTGTTGGTGGGAAACAGGGGAGGGACAGTGGGGGGTGGGGAGTTGGAGGGGGATAGCATGGGGAGAAATGCCAGATATAGGTGAAGGGGAGGAAGGCAACAAATCACACTGCCACGTGTATACCTATGCAACAATATTGCATGTTCTTCACATGTACCCCCAAACCTAAAATGCAATAAAAAATAAAATTAAAAAAAAAATCCAGGAGGCGGAGGTTGCAGTGAGCCGAGATCACGCCACTGCACTCCATCCTAGGCAACAGAGCAAGACTCCATCTCAAAAAAAAAAAAATGAATTTTCTTATAAGATTTTTGCTTGTTTGATGTCTGGGTTCTTTTTTTTTTTTTAATTTATACAAAGTGAAAATTCCTTTTCTAATGGCAGTAATCTATAAAGATTTTTTTTCCTGTTTGTTTTGTTTTAATGTGTTGCTTATTTAAAATGTCTTTGATAACAACTGTGTCTTGACAAGTAGTAATGAAAAGGGACATTAAATAGCAATATCAAATAGCTTTTTCACTTTTGCCATTTTACTCCTCTGACCTCTGATTAAAAATAAGTAGTTCCTAAATGTATCATGTGCCAATCAAAATATTTCTCAATTTAGGCCAAACTTCTTTTCCTGCCCTGTATCTACACATCACAAACGTTTGTTCTGGCTCATTTCTTACCCCCAGGCAATTTGGCATTTTCCCACTTTCATACCTTTGTTAGGTATCCTTCCTACAAGAGTGCTGTACTCTGGTCATTCTATTTGAAGCCTATTCTTCAAGGTTCACTTTAAATTTCAACTCTTCTGAGCTAACATGAAATAATGGAAAGAGTGTGTTAAGAGTTGTTAAAGAAAAAGAGAACGCTGCAATGGGGTCTTGCAGCAGGGGAGAGAGATAGGGCACAATTCCCAGTAAAGTATGGGCAAGTAAGAATTTGGAGCCAAGGAGCAGTGTGGGGGTCAGCAGGTGTGCCTTGACTTTTAAAAACTTTACAGATAACATCAGGGGTAAGAGTGATTCCGGCTAAACTGACCTAACAGGATTCTTGCTGAAGACAGGCCAGCATGTTTAGATGTCACCCAAGAGACAGTGGAGGATGAGAAACTTGATCAGATATCAAGGATAATCAGCTATTGAGAATAGGAATTCTTACTAAACTCACTTAGCAGGATTCTTTGCTAAAATAGAATTTTACATGGAAGTGCACAGATGGGCCTACCAGAAGATCTAGAAGTCTAAGGCTTGGCCAGCAATGAATCTTTGTCAGAGTCATACAGGCCTAGGTATGAATCACAGCTCTGCCACTTTCTTAGCTGTACATATGTGTATGTAAATTTAACCACTCATAGCAATGTTTCTTGTCTACAGAGACTAATAGTACTTTGATCACAATGTTGTTTTGAACATTAAATAAAATCAGTTAAAATTTAAAAGCACAATGCCTATCTTTGATCATCTCATAGCAACTGATTGCTTGTCCTTTTGAGCTCTATAGCAAATGTTAGCTGAGCTATTCATGTCAAATATTTTATCTCTGAATATATTTTTGCATTAATGTATTTTGTCTCCATGACTAGGTATTTTAAATCTCGCTGGTTAAAATATATTAGTCAAAGTCCTGGCTAGGACTTCAGAAATTAGAAACCATGTCATATGGTTTTTGTTTATGCTGACAAGGAGCCACAGCTGACTGGTCCTGGTAGCCTTGAAGAAATGTGGCACTGTTTTTCTTGTTTTGTTTTGTTTTTGTAAATTTTGAGAAAGAGTCTTGCTTTGTGCCCAGGCTGGAGTGCAGTGGTGCCATCTCGGCTCACCACAACCTCTGCCTCCTGGGTTCAAGCAATTCTCTGCCTCAGCCTCCTGAGTAGCTGGGATTACAGGCGCCCACCACCACAACCCAGCTAACTTTTTTACATTTTTAGTAGAGACAGAGTTTCATCATCTTGGCCAGGCTGGTCTTGAACTCCTAACCTCATGATCCACCTGCTTCTGCCTCTCAAAGTGCTGGGATTACAGGCATGAGCCACCACAACCGGCTGGCACTGTTTTTTTGCCCCACAATTGGAGCATGTTTCAGCACATCTGTAGAACTGGCAGAGCAGAGGAAGAAAAAAACTTATCCTTAGTGAAGAAAGCTATGAAAACTTTCCTTCAAGATCAATTGCCCAAGGTTAGAGGAAAGGGCTTCATGGAACATGTTATCTATTCCATGAACTCATGCCTGAGTCCTAGAGCAGCAAACAAATTATATAACTAAATGCTACACTGTGATGTACCCGGGACTTTTGGAACTGAAGACAATATCAACAGGAGATGATGCCTGTGAAAAACTGTATCTTGGTACAGGTATTAGTGCCATTAAAATTAGGGGTTGGTGGCTGGGCACAGTGGCTCATGCCTGTAATCCCAGCACTTTGGGAGGCCGAGGTGTGTGGATCACCTGAAATCAGGAGTTCGAGACCATCCTGGCCAACATAGTGAAACCCCATCTCTACTAAAAGTACAAAAGTTAGCCAGGCATGGTGGCAGGTGCCTGTAATCTCAGCTACTCGGGAGGCTAAGGCAGGAGAATTGCTGGAACCTGGGAGGTGGAGGTTGTAGTGAGCTGAGATCGCACCATTGCACTCCAGCCCCGGCCAACAACAGTGAGACTCGGATTCAAAAAAAAAAATCAGAGTTTTGTAGCCTCAGCACAAACAGCACTGCAGTTAGGGAGCTTTGTTGCCTTTGGAAGCAATAAGAGAAAACAATTCAATGAGCCAGAGAAGGAAGATGGTGAATGAATTAGAGGACTGTTTCTTAAAGTGTTCCCTAAAAGCAAAGGAAATAAGGCATAGAATACCAAGCAAATCTCTTGGAGTTCTTAGGATCTTCTGGAAGAAATCTGAATGTGGATGGGGAAAAGTATGAAAACTCTTTGAGACTTTTACTACAACCGTATTTTTACTCTTAGTCTTCTGTAGGTTGGGAAGATGGGCAAATTTGAACTCCTTCTTATGTTTGTTTTGGGGTTTTTTCCCCTTGTTTTTTCCCTTTTCTTCTTTATTTTTTGTTTTTTGGAGACAGGGTCTTTTTATTACTCAGGCTGAAGCGCAGTGGCACGATCTTGGCTCACTGCAACCTCTGCCTCTTGGGTTCAAGTGATTCTTGTGCCTCAGTTTCCTGAGTAGCTGAGATTACAGGCAGGCACCACCACACCCAGATAATTTTTGTATTTTTAGTAGAGACAGGGTTTAATCATGTTGGCTGGGCTGGTCTCAAAATCCTGGCCTAAAGTGATCTCTCGCCTTGGCCTCTCAAAGTGCTGGGATTACAGGCATGAACTACCGTGCCTGGCAAATTTCTGTTTTAAGATATTAGCTTCTTGATTTGAATCTGAATATTTATTCAGTAAAGTCTTAGTTCATTATTTTTAAAGAGTCTCTATTTTATCTTCTTTTAGTAATGCTAAGTATTATTAGTAATTAATTTTAGCTTTCATTCTTTTTTGGTATAATAATTCTGGATTTATGTCATATGTACAAAGAAAAAATAAAAGCAAAATACAGATGTGTCTTGATTTTTAAAAACTTTATAGATAAAAATTTGAAATCAGTAAAATTTGTATTTTATTTCATTAAAAGCCTTCAATTTATAAGTGATTTTCCTAGTTTTTCCCATTACTATATGTCATTGTCTTTATTTCAGAGATGGCTGTTTCAATGTTTCATTATATTTTAAAATAATAAAGGCAACTTGATCTTTACCTACTATGAATAGATTGTTGTTTTGTCTGGTAGCTTTAAAATGTGATTTGGTTTAAATATTTACCTCTGAAATTTGAGGAAGACCTTTCTCAAGTTTGGTGAATTGTAACTGGATTTAGAAATCTGAATTTTCATTTCCTAACTCATTTAAATTTTATTTTTATTTTGTCCAGATTAAAGTCTTATTATTATCTTGGTAAAGTAGTGCTCTAGTTTTGAAATTTGATTTTTTTGAGGGAAAATAAAAGCCAGGCAGTTGGGGAGAGTTTTTAAAATTCCAAGTCATCCTGTACCTCATTATTCTTATAGATGTCTATCTCCTTCTTCTGTCTTTAAAATTGATTCATATGTCATCCAGTTATGCTGGATAATGATTGTGGTGTGTTCAACCCCAGGGCTATTATCAAAGCATCCTAAAGTGGTAAAACAAAACAAAACAAAACAAAACAAAACAAAACAAAACAAAATATCAAAGAGCTGTTGACAGTCCAAAAGACAAATATAGAAACTTTATTTTTTCAGCCTAGAGAAAATCCTTATAATCTGTCTATTATTGTATAGCCCCTTCAGATCTGGCAGCTATTCAAGAAGTCCTGGCCAGTAACCAGATAAGTCTTTTCCCTTTGGAAGTAACTGTCCCCAATAGCACTGCTTTGAAACCATATTATTAACATTGACAAATTTGGACTGTTAGGATTATCATTTTGTGATTAGGGAATTCCTTCGTCTTTCCTAATTGCTTCTCTATAAAGAATACACAATATAAAAGACCTGGACCATAGATGTGCAGTTTTCCTGAACACTTGAGTCAACCCTAGTTTAACACTATGTTACAGAGGGAAAAAGATTTTTATTTGTGAAAGTTGACTCTTGTTTGAGCTGGTTGCTCTAAGATGCTCAAAATATGGCCCATGGACTACCCTAATCAGAGTCTCCTGGAGTGCTTATAAAATGCAGATCCTTGAATTCAAATTTTGGGGTGAGAAGGGCGTACGTATTGGAAACACTATAGCTTAAACAAGTGCCACAGGTGATTTTTATTCATGGCAAAGTTTAAGAACTACTTCTCAAGAACAGTTACTCTTTAGTTTAGGAAAACACTTTAATGAAACATGTTGGTTTTGAAATAAAGCTAAGGTTCCAAGACTATTCTGGATAAAATTGAGAAAACAAAGAGTCAAATTGCTTTGAGTAAGAATAAATTAACAAGAATTTGGGAATTTCCCTTGGTGGTTTTAAAGTGAGGTGGCTTTAGGAGTCCCAGAAATTCAGAAAAAATATAGAGAAGGTTCTTGTTAGAGTGAGGGGCCACAGCAATATAGTGTGGTAGGGTGTGGTCTGAAGAAAATGATGACTAGTGAAAAATTCCCTATGGTGGAAATGGCCAACATTCAATGTGAAGTTGCTTCCTATGCTGCGCCTTGTTTCCTCTGCTTTTAGGGAAGGAGCTGTTCCATCCACAGGAAAGCACAGCGAGGGATGGAGATGGCAACAGGATCAAGAATTCAGAGCAAGTGTGGACCCTGGCCAAGCTCCTTTCCTAGAATCCTTGGAAATGTGGAGGAAGGTTCTGGATTTTCCAAACCTCACCAAATCACAATTAGCCAGGACATCCTAATCATGTAGCTCACATTTATTTATTGAACATCACGCATATAATAGGCATCTTCATGCATTATGCAATTTAAACCTGCAAAGTAGGTATTTTATCCTTAGTTTATAGATGAGGAACTGAGGCCAGAAATGTTGGATAACAAGCCCAAGATTGATCAATCAGTTAGTTAGTAATAGAGCTGCAACTGAAGCCAGATCTACCTGACTCCAAAGCTTGTCTCTTCCTGCCCCACATTATACTACACCCTTTCCTGGAAATTAAAAAAAAAAAAAAAAAAAAAAAAAAAGCTCTGCCCACTTTAAGTGGTGTACCTCCAGGTCAACCACTTCCACCTCCTTCTCCTCTTTCAGACTTGCACCGTTTCCTAAATAAAGGAACAACAGTAATAGTGTTCTGTCTGGCTCTGTTCAGAGTTAAGGCCCCCAATATTGTTCAGAGAATTCAATCAGCACACTACTCTCACCACAATCTGCTGTACCATCTCTCCTCTTCATCACCAAACTTTTTCCCAAGCTTTCTAAATAGTCTCCACTTGCTGTTTGACTTACTCATCTTTGTCTTTCTCTTTAACCCACTGTACTTTGTCAAGAACTGTGAAGGGTCTGATATTTTATCCTCCTTGCAAGCTGATCATTTAACCTGCTATAGTTTCATGGAAGCTGGCAGAAGATGTGGGACTTTGGGGTGAAAGGGGTGTATTACTCATGGCACAGCAAGCAGCACCAGTGTCATGTTCAGTCAGTTCCCTTGCTCCCAGGTCTCACCTGGAGCTACATGGTGTGGTTTAGGTGAGTGATGCACCTGCACTGGGTTTGCCTCATAGCTGAGGAATTCGAAGCCCAGGAAATCCCCAATCTTTTTATAATAGGCTGCAAGAAAACCTGCTTGACCCTTACCTCCAAAGACATTATCTTTACTATATTGGATGGTAAACAAATGTGTCCCTGCTCTGGGTGGGGTAGGGGGACACTATGTATATTTTCCAAGTCTGTTTGCCAAAAAAAAAAAGAAAAAAATCCTTGAATATATGGTCTAAAACAATTACAAAACAAAAGCAGTTAGTGCCTCTGCTCACAAGGCATACAGAAATACTAGAGTCCCACAGAGAACTGTCTCCCAGCACATTTGTGCATTTCTTCCCACTAGTCATACAGAAGATCGGTCTCTTAAAAATGATCAGTAATATAGTCATACAGAAGATTGCTCTCTTGAAAAGATCAGTAATCTAATTTCACGACCCAACAACCTTCTAGAATCCTGGAAAATAAACTCATATAACAATAATCATTCAAGAAATATGTATTTGGTAGCTCCTATGTGCCAGGCACTGGGCAGGCCCAAATAGACATGGTCTTTGTCCTAATGTGGGGAGCCACAGACATTATCCTAGTAGTTACGCATACCAAAATGTAGTTACAAGCTGCGGTAAGTCCTAAGAAGGGAGGGTCCATGGTGGTAAGAGACCTGACATAATAAGGGATCTTGAACGTATGTGGGAGGTCAGAAATGTTTTTCAAGGATGTCCCTTTCAAGCAGAGAGCTGAAGGATGAGTAAGAGATAGGATAGCTGAAGGAGAGAATGGAACGTGCATAGAGCCTTTGGCTGTTGAGATCACAGCGTTTTTGAGAAACTGAAAGAAGACCAGGAAGTCTGCTCAAGAAACAAGGTGAAAATGAGACTGGAAAAGGCAGGTAAGGCCACACCTCGCATGGTCTTTTAGGCCACCTTAAGAACTCTAGACTTATCCTAGAGCAATGAGAAACGGTTTAAGAAGTTTTTTGGAGAAGTGACATAGTCTTATTTGCTTTTAGAAAAGATCATTTTTGCTGCAAAATGGAGACTGACTGGAGGAGCCCACACTGTATACAGTGAGACCAAATTAGATTAGTGATGATTGGAAAGAAGTGGATCAATTAGAAATAAAATTGCCAGGAGTTAGTGCTGCAACAAATACGGAGAATGGAAGAATGGAGGAGAAGGAGACATCAGGGATGACTGACTACTAGATGTTTGATTTGAATAACTGGGGGGATGAGGGATAAGGAAAACAAGAGTTCATGAACTCAGTTGGACTAAACTTTGCAACTTTGAGATAATAAGTGGCCATGTCAGCGAAGCACTTGGAATTTGGAGGAAGAGTCTAACTTTGGATTAGTGGATCAGATTTGGAATTTAGAGGAAAGGTCTGGGCTAGAGGCACATGTGTGGAGATCACTGGCATACAGATGATAACTAAAGCCATTGGTGTGGGTGATGTTGCTTAGGCTGAGAGATTGTAATGAAAACAGAAAAGAATCTAAAACTGAATTTTGAGGTACTTTTATATTTAATAATTAGGGAGAGGAGCAGGAATCTACAAATGAATCAGAGAAGCAGTGCCTAGGAAAGTAAGGAAGAAAACCAAGAAAATGCAGTGCCAAAGGAAGAAGAAACGTTTAAGACAGAATAGTGGTCAAAGTGTTGAGTATTGTTGAGAGCCCAAGAAAGATGAGGACTTAAAATGGCTTTTATTTTATTAATTTTTTAAAAATGAAGCATTGAGAAGAGAACTTGTTCTAAGCCAACATAAATTCTTGACCCTCTATGTGTTCCCAGAGAACTCATACTGGTGCACATGCTAGGGTCATTTATGTGTGAGTTTTATTCTCTCCAAAGGATATAAATTCCTCAGTCTTCACTTCACCTTGCTGCATTGCATATTATTGACTACAATCTCTAGGTCTTCACTAACATTCTTAAATTATGTGTTAGAAACAGCTGGTCTTCTTCACTCTGCTTTTACATGTAGGTATGTCCCATTACCACTTTGAATATAGTTTTTTAAAGTGCCATTTCTTGGCCTCTCCCTGAACAAAGGAATCAGAATCTTGAGGGAGTAGATTGCAGGATTCTGCAATTTCAAAAAGCTCCTAAGTAGGAAGCAGAGTAGGAAAGTATGAGGTTAGCCTAAGTTTGGAAACCTTAGATTGAGATCAAACATGGCTGGGCAGCAATATGGGGAAGCCACCCCATCCATCCACCTCTTATAAAATCCGCATACTTTGAAACAATATACAGTTATACTTCAATTATTCCAAGATCAACTTGCCAGCTGTCTGAAAGAGGGCCAAATCCAAAAGTTAAGAAAAGAAGACTGCGTACGGTGGCTCACGCCTGTAATTCCAGCACTTAGGAAGCCCGCAGTGGGCGGATCACCTGAGATTGGGAGTTCGAGATCAGCCTGACCAACATGGTGGTGAAACCCTGTCTCTACTAAAAATACAAAAATTAGTCGGGCGTGGTGGCACATGTCTGTAATCCCAGCTACTCGGGAGGCTGAGGCAGGAGAATCACATGAACCTGGGAGGTGGAGGTTGCAGTGAGCCGAGATCGCGCCATTGCACTCCAGCCTGGGCAACATACCGAGACTCCGTCTCAAAAAAAAGAAAAAAGAAAAAGAAAAAAAGAAAAGTAAGAAAAGGAAACATCTCTCACAGTGAAAGAACTTCTAATATCGAAGAGCAATGAAAGTATCTCAAGATACCACTTGATATAGAGTCACTGCCCTATTTACAGCCAGAAGAAAAGAAACCTCTCATTAGATGGCTGTGGATATAAACATCCCATCGATCTTCACCTGGAGCCTCAGAGAAAACCAGTTGAGGAGAAAAGAGTAAAAAGTAAACAGTAAAGCAGAAAGAATAAAAGGAAGGATCAGAGTGGTAGAGGCAGATGAGGAGACGAGAAGCAGTGACAGATTTTAGAAGAGGTGATGAGAACATTCCAAAGAGGTAAAAAGGAAAAGCACCGAAGTACAGATTCTATACATCTCAGCAATCCTTTGGGACTTAAACGTATGGCCAGGGTATCGGTTTGAGGGTCAGTCATCAACAAAGGATTTAATTGGCCACTGTACTCTTTAAGAATATAGAGAATAAGCACATTTTAAAGAGATCTCTGTGAAAGTTTTTTTTTAAATATAGCTATTTTTTAAAAAATATATTTTAAATATAGCACATAATTAATACACTGAAATAAAGCCCAGACATGCAGCTTGGTTACATCCATCACCATTTTTGGAAGGACAGTTCCTGGGGTAGGACTCCCCGGTCCAAGGACTAACCCCTCCCCAGGTCTTCCGGTGGCAACCTTAAGTCAGCAGTCCTCAGGCCTTATTGCAGCGCCCCCCCCCCCCCCCCCCCCCATCGCTTGAGGTTCCAGGAAGTCGCTGCTGCGCTCACTTATAAGTCTTCGTGAGGTTGTAAAAATTGAGGCCGTGGTTTTCCACGATATTTGGCTGGCGAAGAGACTACGAAGCCACCCTCCCACGTTTCAACTGAGTAAATAGCTAAATATTTTTGCTCGCTATCCAGATGCCGGGTTCTAAGTGTTTGGGATTAGAAACCTCTAAGCCCACTTCAGAGGCTTCCTAGTTCTTGGGGGGAGTGTCTTTTAAAGCACCTGCCAGCCTTAAGTTCGGGTGCTTTCGGAAAGGGGCTGACAGGGTGAGTCTCAGGGGAGCCTTTTGAAATGGGAATTGGGAATTGTGTTAGTGGCTCTAGGAACGTCCATGAACTCCACTTACTGAGTGTGGCTCCGAGCCTGGCCGTGGCGGATGCTACCACTAGCCAGGAGCAGCCGGGCCTCGGGAGAAAGCCGGAAGCCCGAGAGGGTGTGGGCGCTCCAGGAGCCGAAAGCGGCCACTTGGCCGCCACGCGCCGGCGACTCGCGTTCCGGTGAGGGAGCCCCGGCGTGGCGAGCGCGAGGCGGGAGTTCGGGGTCCTGGCTGGCCGAGGGCGAGTCAGCGAGGCCCGCGCAGCCGCAGTCGGCGCGACGACTTCGGGCTCCTCCTCTCGACTCCGTAGTAAGCATGGCGGCGGCGGCGTTCGTGGTCCCTCGGGTGAAACAGAAAGCGGGAGCTACGCGGAGAGGGAGCGAAGAGCGGGGCTGAGGCGGCGCCGTCACTGCCGGGAAACAACCCTGACAGTCAGCGCGCCGGCGGCCGCGGCGGCCCCGAGAGCTGACTTTGCAGCTGAGGTAGAGACAAAACGATCGGGAACCCTAGGAAGAGGCACCAGAGGTGCCGCCTTCTTCTGCCTCAGAACGGCGTGACTCGGAGGTGAGAGCGCGGGCACTCCCTCCGCGAAAGGCGGGGGACACCGAACCGTCCCAACCCCGTCCCGCCCCGGATCAGGCGCCGCGGAAACCGTTAGGTTGGGATTGAGGACCCTGGCACCCTCCAGGGCTCGGCCCCGTCGAGGGGCCCGGCCCACTCCCTTATGTGGGCGCGCTGTTGGGCACCGGGGCAGTAGGGCCGGGGACAAGACCCGTCAATTTGTCGGGCACCTGCCGGGGCGGAACCTTGCCGGGACGCGCTTACGGGGGCGCGGCTGGGGGAGCCATCCAGCCCGAAAGGAGGCGGCCTCCAGCACGAGAGAGGCGGCGCGGGTGCGCGGGCGCCCCTCCTCCCGCCTCCTCCCCGCGGCGAGCCGCGTCGTTTCAGAGGGCTCGGGGGCGGTTGCGGAATCCTCCCGTTAGGATCGCCCAGCACCCGCCGCGCCTTCGGCTTTGGCCGCCCGGCATCGGCCGAAGTTGAATGCTTTTCTGAAGAGAGTTTTCCCCGCTCATCTTGGAGTTAAAACCTCGAAAACCCGCCCTCTGTGTTTGATCCTGCGTGGCTGCTGCCAGTACCTGGCAGTTCCTCTCCCCGGGCAAGTGAACCACCTGTTCAGTCGGGAGGTTGTCTCCGGGCTTCAGTCCTCGCCCGGTTTAACAACCTGGATCTTCGAACTTTTGACACGGCTTTGGAAACGACGTCATGTGTTAGGTAAAGGAAAATGAACAGATAATTTCTTTGTCAAATTGCGAGCAGAAGAGGGGCTGTTTTAATGGATGTGGTCTTTAATTGTTCTTTTATTCAACTGTTAGAGTTACAAGCCTTGGGATATTTTAGAGGGGGGAATGTGATGGTTTGCTGGCGGTGCTAGGGATTGTGAATTCGAGATTTTTTGTGAGATTTTGGGTAAGTTTCTTTGGACACCTTTGTGTCTCACCATCTATTAAATAAGAGTCACAGGCTGATGAGATTTTTTTTTCTTTTTACAATATAATCCTCATATGTTCTCTATGGGTTTTTTTAAACTGAACAGCGTATTTTGCTTCTTACTGTGGTCTGTGCTTTTAGTTCTTGAAACCAAAGTGTGTGTGTTTCTGTATTGTAGGAATGGAATAATAGTTGAACTCTTACTATAATATTTTATCACCATGCTGTTACCAGCTCCAGTACTAAACATATGCCACTCAGGAGTTTGAGCCATATGTTAGGCAGAAACGAATTGAGTTTTGTGGTTCTGATCTTACTTTTGGGTAAATGCTTAGTTTTTGTGTATTTACTAACTCTGTAATTCTTGTCATCTTGTATCACCTACAAAAATGTTCAAGTGAGTTGAATTCCCTGCCTTTTGGTTATTTTCTTGGTTGAATTAATTTTTCTTAAGTAATGAGATAAGGTGCTCACTGAGACAGATGGTGGGCCTAACAGAAAATAGTGATGAAGGATTTTTACTGTATCTTTTGTAAAATATAACCTAAAATGTTGCTTTTAGCTTTGTAACCCACTGATAGTTCTTGCTATCTGATAACACCAGTTAGTGGGAAAAAGGGATGATGACAGGAGAAACATCTTGTTAAAATGTTAATATTAAATCTTATATTTAAATTTTTCAGCACTACCACAATTAATTTTACTATATTGTCTTGTTTTATTTCATAGATCATCTGTTAGTTTTCTATGTGTAGGTTAACTGGAAATTTTTTTATTCCAGGCTGGCTATCGTTAGCCACCTGTATGCTTCTGAATTAACTCCCTCTTTTTCCCTTTTGTCTGAATCCTCCAAATTATTGAATGCTCAGGAAAAATAAAATCCTGGTTAACACGAGTCTCAGTCAGACATAGCTATAAGGATGATTAGTGTCTCCCAAATTAATGATAAGCATTTAAAAAAAAAAACAGATTCTAGGATTATCTTCTTTTGGTGACGTCTGTGTCTTCACTTCTCTCTCCGTGTGAGTAATTGAGACCTGATTTATTTTAACACACATTCAATGATTACTCTTTACTAGTCACATTTCTACAATATAATAAGCATATTTTATTGCTAATTTAAAAATTTCTTCCTCTTCTGTGACCAGCCAGGTATAGCTAAAGGTTGAGAGATCCTATAAAATCCCATGAAAAAAAGAGGGAATGCGTGATTCATGTTCTCTTTGTTTTTTTATAGTTTTACTTAGGCAAAGAGCATTTAATTTATACTTTATCCATTTTGAGTAATATTTACTGTTTTAAAACATTTGTATTTTTTTAATGTTCAAAACATCCAAGGTTTGTGCATCTTTCAATTTGCTTGTATTTTTAAAATACAATTTAATGAAGTAACCAAAAGGGTTTTTTTTTTTTTAAACATTCTTAGTGCATGTTTGAATGAAAATGAATCTAGATCGTGTCTTTGAGAATGGGGTAGGGATATGCACATTATTTCCGGTTTTATTAGCCAGATAACTAAGTGATTGGTGATGCAGGTTGTTTTTTTTAAAGCAATGTCTAGCAGACTTCAAATAAATTCACAATATTGTAATTCCAAAGGTTTAGAATATGGTGTATGTTTATTCCATTGAGCCTTTTACTGCTTCAGTTTATCACATTGCAAAACAAGAAATATGGCCCCCATGTGTATTAATGTTAAGAGCTACTTGTTAAAAGAAAATTAGTGGCCGTTAATATTAAAAGGCAAATTTTGTACTTTTATGTGTATTGTGAGCTTTTAAAATTTTCTTAATATTTTGGTCTTATTTCAGAGAATTATTCAGTGGTCTCTTTTGATATTTTTATTCTTACCTTTCTATCCTCCCACTATCGTGATTTTGCTTGTCTTTAATATATACTTTCAAGTTTGCTGTATAGCCTATGGTCCTCCATCAAGTTCCATTGTGGGTGTCATCTTTTGATGTTTCCAATCACTTATCACCCATTACCAGTCATTGGGCTATTTTTTCCTCCAAGATTGAGAAACGCACCTGGGAGATGGCATGTGTTTACAGGGTGATGCGATGTTATTAAAGTGGGGATACAAACACAGTGTGATGTCTTCCTTCCTTTAAGTAGTTTACAAACTAATTGGGGGTACTAAACTAATAGTATCATTAGCAAAAAATATAATGTGATATTATTAAGTTGTGTGATACCAACTGGAATTTAAAGGGAAGTGAAGCCAGTGAGAGCTAGAACAATCTTGGAAGGCATCTGGAGGAAGTCAGAGGAAACTAGAATGGATTTAGATAACAAAGGGAAAGGCATTCCAAAAGAGATTCACAGGCAGAGTTGGAAGTAGTAGTAGAATAAGTAGTCGGAGAGCATCCAAGCACAGAAATTGGGAGGAAGAAAGAAAGAAAGTTAGGTCGAGATGTTAGCTTAAACACCAGGGCATCAGAAGAGGAAAATAGGCAGAGCTGGACAAGACAGTTTGTATCTATACCGTTTGTATCGCTAGGAACCTATCACTGAAAGAACTATAACTCAGCTTTGACATATTAATAGCTTAAGCTTTATGTATAATGGATAGCTTATATGTGTTTGTTTATATGGCTTAGATCAGGGGTTGCCCAAGTTTCTCTGTAGAGTGCTAGATAATTAAATATTTAGGTCTTGCAGGCCCTATACAATCTCTGTTGAATGGTCTTTTTTGTTTTTTATAATCTTTTAGAAATGTAAAATTTTACATTGTTAGCTCAAGAGCCAAACAAAAATAAGCCATCTGTGGACTGGATTTGGCCAGGGGGCCTAGTTTGTTGACTCCTAGGTGTAATTGGCAAAGTAATTGTCCATATAGCACATACTGTGAAATGTCTTCTATCATCTTGTCTATAGGGTTATTTGGTGCGTTTTAGGACTATCCTGTGTATATTTTTCCTTACATTATACTAAAAGAAAATATGCAGAAATAAGTGCTACTGTAATTGTTTTGTGGCCAGACTTCTAATAAGAGCCTAGAATAGGTCTCAGAATTGGGAAGTGAAAGACGAAAAGCCTTTGAGTCAGGCCTTACTACAATGAAAATAGCTGCACAGTGGCTTGATTTAGAATTTGTATAAGGTTAGGTATATCAACTGCCTGTGCTGGTTTTACATTTTTAAAAACACAGCTGGCAGTTTAAAAGCTTTGTCTAGGGTGCTGGTAGTCTGTAAGTGACAACAGGGGAGCAAGCCGTAGGGAACTTTTTTAGAAGTAGTCTAGAATGAGTTAATAAAGGGATAAACAGTTGGACATTCTGCACTATTCCAGGAAAAATCACGGTGTTATGGAATGGTCTAATAATTGATACATTGATGAGCTTGAGTCATCAAGAAAAGATTTTATCATATACACATTAAGGCATGGAAGAAAGACCTAAAAATCTCTTTACAAATATTTCAATTAAGATTATTTTAAGGTAAGCTATGGTGATTTAAAGGATAAGTATGGGTTATTTTGAAAAGTAATTTACATGAAACATCTCTCTGAAGTTTCTAAATATGTGGATATATATTTCTAAGGCAGTTCTGTTTCCTACAATATACTATGTTTCATGTGCCATTACCAGGTGAATAGTGATGCCTCAGACTGTAGCTGCACAAATCAATTGGCTGGGGCTACTCAGTTTTTCGTGGCATCCAGAGAGCAAAAATACAGCATTAGAGCATTTTTTAATTAAGCAGGCATTAGTAAGTATGTTCCGTATATTAGGTGCTGGAAAAAGTACAGATGTATAAGATGGGAAGCTACCTATCAATTATGTTTCTTTCTTCTTGTTAAAAACATTAAGACCAACCAAACAAAATCATGAAACTTAACTTTTGTACTTTTATTTATGATTAGCATTTTTCATACTTAGTAAGTACATACACTATCATAATTTTTAAGGCAATATAAACCTTTTGAACTAAGTAACAGCCTTTATAAATTGCTACTGAATACAATTTTTACTTTTTAAACTTTATTTTAAGAAGAAATTCATGCTCTCCCTCTTTTTTTTTTTTTTTTTTTTTTTTATAAATGCTTGAAACAGCTTCACCATTCCAGCTGTTTCCATTTGCTAAACAAGAGATAGTACCTTGGATGGTGACACAAATGTCTAGCTCTTAGTTCCAACTTCACCACTTATTAGCTATATGATTTTGAGTTAGTTTCTAGCAGTCTTGGTTTTCTAGTCATTAAAATAGAGAATAATACCTATTCTGTTTTCCTCACAGATATTGTGAGGACCCACAGAGATGTTGGAAACCATAAAAGCGTTAAAGTACATATCACAGAAGTGCTTACATTAATAGTACGATATTGGAAGCAATGCAGCCTTTTTTTTTTTTTTTTTTTTTTTTTTT
>PVKP010033124.1:0-25278 GCA_004027715.1 Plecturocebus donacophilus | reverse complement strand
AAAACATACATTTTTCTCAGTATCACATTACACCTATTTTAAAAGTGACCACATAATTGGAAGTAAATCACTCCTCAGCAATTGCATAGCATTTCACAGATTTAAATAAAATATTGGTTGGCTGCTTATTTGTTATTTTCATCCCCTATTCCTTCCTGTCTCCATTGTTAAGCACAATTATTGGCATAAAAGAGGTTTTTAGTGCTCATTTTTAGACTGCATTCTAGCCTGGGCAATAAAACAAGAATCCTGTTCTCTCTTCCTCTTTCTTTCTCTCTTTCATTCTTTTTTTCTTTCTTTTGCTCTTTCTTTCTCCTTTTCTCTCTTTTTCTTTCTTTAAAAAACTAAAAAAATAAAAAACATACATCAGCTGATTAAAACATATTAATGCTTTGGAGAGATGGTTTGGGGTCACAATCATACAGATACTCTCATTAGGAGGTTCTACAGATCACGGCCTGATGGAAGAGCTTGTGTTACTTGAAAGTAAATGTCAAGAGAAAAGAGTAGAAAAATCTATCGCTGACACCATTGTCAACTCAAATGATTCAAGTAATAAAGGATGTTGATATGAAAACATTTGATCCTCTTACCATGCTTTTTAGGATCTACTTTCTGCTCTCCTTTTGTCTAAAAGTCATAGAAAAACATTGACACTTTGGATGCTCCCAGGCCCTGCAGTTCTGTTATTCCCAGTAGGGGACAATGTTGCATTTAAAACTGCACCAGTTGCTGCATGTCCCCATCTGGGCCTGTGTTCCTTCTCTATTTTCAAGACATAGATCTTTTAAAGAGTCATATATAAATATTTTTTCTCTAAACTCTAAGAAAGCGAGAGTTGAAGAAAAAGACTCGAAGGATTGTTTTTTATCCACTGTCTTCAGCAGAGATACTTCATGGTGTGTGACATTCCTGGAAGTTGCTATCAAAGTCCCAAAGTACGAAATGCATCTCGTAAGTCATCAACCTCATACAGGGGCTGTAGAGAAAGAGAGAGGCAAACTGAGTCAATGGCTTCAAAACTGGGTTGGGGACTGGTGGGGTCTGGGGGGTTTCTAAACTGAGTGGATGACTTTGTAACATTTTGGAAGAAAGTAAGTCGGGAAAGAGGTTTGTTTGTTTGTTTGTTTTAAAAAATAAATAAATTTTTTAAAATGGAGATAAAAGAACAGAAGAATTCTGAACAGGAAGGAAACACAACCCTGAGGAGAGACAGAAATTTAAAAATGTGAAACAACAAAAGAAAGAAAAGGGAGAGAAAGGAACCTTGGCAGAGGGCTCTGAATGGTGAAACAGCAGAAGAAAAAACTGATGTGGAGGAGAAATAAAGTTTTTATTAGATGAAAACTGAGAATGATTAAACGATAAGAAAATATGAGAAATATACGAAGCTCCAAAACAAGACTATACAGAAATAAAGAAAATTTAAAAAGCAAAGAAGCCCCTTACCAAAAGGATGCGCCGAAGCTGTCTGGAGAGACGAACTGAATTTTCATGCAGCCCTTCCCAGGCTTTGAAAGTTCTTTCGCCATTTTCTACAAAAGTATTCCAGCAGTAAAAATAATCTTAAAAAAAATAATAAATGGTGAGGATATGAGTGTGGAAGGTCGTTCAGTTTCCAAGTCGGGGGGAAAGAAAGCAAGGCCCGACCCCATTTTGTCATTTCCTCACGGCCTTGTCTCCGAGCCATTCACTGTTTATTTGTTTATTTTACTTTAGGTGCATACTATATCTGGCATTTTTCTCTACTTCTAATCTTTCATTTCGGCTCCAAAAGTGAACCAGAATCCGCGCCCACCTCTTCCCCTCAAGCTTCCCCCCTGACTGACTGACTCCGCATCGCCATCCCGGATGGGGGCCGCCGCACTGCGCCTGCGCGGAAGGTCCCCCGCGCCTGCGCGGAAGGTCCCCCGCACCTTTGAAGGTCATGACGGCGATTTGCACCCCAGCGCGGTGCAGCCGCCGCAGCCCCTCGGGCTCCGCTTTGCGGTCCTCACAGAAGTAGAGGCGCGCAGTGAAGATCCTCAGACTGAGGTTGGGGTTCCCTCGCAGAAAGTTGGCCACATGCCGGGCGCAGTCGTAGCAGGGGCTCCAGGAGGTGAACCAGGTGACGCGGTAACAGCGGCCAGGGTCCAGGTCCCAGTCCGAGATGTAGCGGAGGAAGAGCAGCTCCACGTGGCAGCCGTTCTGGGAAGACAGAGAGGACCCCGCGGAGGCTCACTGACTTTTATTGCCATTCTGGTAGCCTCACTCATTCTCTTCTACAGTGATCTTTCGGGAAGCTTGCAGCTACTGTCCTTGTGTGGCAGAGAAGTGGAGCGACTTGCTCAAAAGAACGCGCCGGTCCGTGGAGCTGAACCCCCGGCGGCACTAGTCCTACAGCGTGGAGGGAGGACATGTGTGTCGGGGTAATGAGGAAGATGCCGCGCGCTTAGTGACACTACCTCAGTGAAGATCTGTGTTTATGAAGTTGCTTTTTGCACCTTTTAGGAAGAAAAATGACTGAAGTACCCGCTGATGTAACGTTGTTCCACTAGGTGGAAGTGGGACACTTTACAAGGACCACCTGGGAGGATCTGAAAACAGGAAGTAGGTTTTGGTAAAGCAGACTGGGTGTTGCAGGAGAAGGAAGAGGCACTGCCATGAGAAGTAAATGAAAGCCCTTGGTAAAGTCAACGCCTCCTGAAATAGAACGTGTCCTGTCATCAAATAGGAAGGAGATTGGGATATACTCATACAAACAATATTGTATGGTAACGTGACTGTCAAGCAATGAGCCAGACGTTGACCTTCCACCCCATGGATGCTTCCCTGAGATTTCACCGAGACTAGAAGACACAGCATGTTAGGAGAGAGGAGACACCCGTGGGCAGAAGTTTATGTAAACCCATCTGGATTTTGGTGAAGAAGTCTCTTGGAAATGTAATTCTCTCGGGTAGCTGAAAAATCAATTTAATTAATCAACCAGCAGAGGCTCCTCTGAGTTTTCTGGGGATCACCACTTTGAATATTCACTGGCCTACGATTCATGTGAGTAGGAGGGAAATCATTTGGAAAACAGAATTGAATCACTTTTAATTTTTTCCCAAATTATTCTTCATTAATTTTCAAAAATGCTTAAGACACAATTTGTTTTTCACATTTAAAATGTTTGCTTGAGCAAGCTGATAATAGTGTCCTAAATCAAAGTGCTTTCAGCCTGATTAATCTCAAAGGCAATTCACATGCTGAGGAAAGTGGGTGGAAAGTTTGGGAGCAGTTGTTCTTGGTATTGAAGAAAGGTGTGGCATTAGGGTGCCCGGCATTACTGGGGAGGAACTAAATGACATATTTTGGGCCATATCTAATATGGGTGCATGGACATGGAAAAAGAAAGAAAAAAGGGATTTGAGGAATGTAATAGAAACACAAATGAAAAAAAGGATGGAAGTAATACCATCAACAGGTGCCTCTAAAAGCACTCATAGTTGATCATTAAAGGGCTTGCAGAGCCGTTGAGGTAACTTTGACGGATACCTTATTGCGAAGGTGACCAAAGTCCAGTGAAAAGGAAGTAGCACTGTCACGCCTCTTCACTACATAGCACAGGTAGGTCTCGTGCCGACCCTTAGCCCAGCGGACATTTTTGAAATGGTAAAGGAACTTCTTGTGGTTCATCAAGAGGCTGTGGATGAGAGGAGGGAGAGGAAATGCAAGAGAATAATTCCTTATCTGGTCACTCTGTATTTTCCTTCAACTTTTTAAAGAAATCATTACTTGGGCTAGACCAAAGAAGATTCTCTGGATTCCTCTGCTGAATGCCTAAGCCATACCGAGCCCTACTGAGTGATCCATCATAAACTCCTTTTCCTGCTTATATTTAAGGCCAGTTGAGAGATACTCATTAAGGACCCCAAACCCTTACCCACAAGATGGTTACCTCCTGCCACTGTCTTCTAGATGCTGATGACTTGGAATTAAAATTAAATTTGTTCTTCAACAAGAAAACAAAACAAAAAATAAAATAAACTTCTTCCTCAGTCCCATAGTTATATTTTCAGATTTTTCCCTCCAGCCTCTACCTAAGTGTCCAACTTGTACCTCAAACTCAAAATGATCAAAATAATATTCCTCAACTGCCGCCTGTCCTAATCTGCCTCTCCTCCTGATTTTGCCACCTCAGGTAAGCAGGCTAGCAGCTTGGAACCATCCTTGATTCATTTCTTCTTTCTCAGTCCTCATATTTAATTAATTATCTAAATGTGTTGATTCAAACCCCCAAATATTTCTTGAATTTATATCTTCTCTGTTTGCTCTGTTCTCTGCTTTGGTCCAATCCCTCATCTTCTTCTGCCTTATCTGTTGTGCTGACCTCTTAACTGGTCTCTCTGCCTCCAGTCCCTCCAAAATAATATTCTCCACACTGTCACCACCATGATCTCACAAAAACCCAGGTGCACCATGCCATCCCCATGCTGAAGACCCCTGATGGTTCTCTTCTGCCCACAGAATAAACTCCAAACTCTTTAATGAGGTGTTTAGGCCACTTTTTACAGTTGAACCTCAATCTAAATTTCTTTTTTTTTCTTTTTTTTTTTTGAGATAGGTTCTCACTTTGTTGTCCAGGCTAAAGTACAGTGGCATGATCTTGGCTTACTGTGGCCTCAACCTCCCAGGCTCAGGCAGATCTCCCAGGCTCAGGGGATCCTCCCCGCTCAGTCTCCTGAGTAGCATGCCCAGGTAATGTTTGTGTTTTTAGTAGAGATTGGGTTTCACCATTTTGGCCAGGCTGGTCTCGAACTCCTGATCTCAGGTGATCCGCCCTCCTCAGCCTCCCAAAGTGCTGGGATTACAGGTGTGAGCCACTGAACCTAGCCTGTTTTTTAACATGGTGAAACTCCGTCTCTACTGAAAATACAAACATTAGCCAGGCATGGTGGTGGGTGCCTATAATCCCAGCTACTCAAGAGGCTGAGGCAGGAGAATCACTTGAACCCAGGAATTGGAGGTTGCAGTGAGCCTCAGTCGTGCCATTGCACTCTAGCCTGGGCAACAAGACCAAAACTCCATCTCAAAAAAAAAAAAAGAATAATACTTGATTGTTGTCAAACTTGAATACCATGGAAAAATAGAAGAGTTCTAAATTTTAAAATATGAAAGATGTTTTTAATCTAGAATATCAATGTCTAATAATCATAATTAGACATAGTGTCTAATGACAATGACTGTTAAGATCCTTGTGTTTATTCCTCTTGTCTTTCTACAGGTACCTATTTACATGATTTGGATTATACTGATTGTATGTGTGATTTTGCACTCTGCTGCTTTTTCAACTAAGCAAAATAATCTGAATATCTTGCTATGTTGTTCCTGCAGTGACTGATTTCTCCTCCTCTGTTTTCTAGCTTCTAGCAGAGTGTCTTGCATATCAGAAGCACTAACTTGAATAGTATTTGTGGAAATATTCTTGTAACGCAAGCTTCTTTAAAGAAATCAAGAGTCCCCATTGCAGCTGCAAACAGCAGCACAAGCTGTACAGCGTGGTTGACATGAAAGCACAAGTGGTGCCTGGTTTTTGTCCCTAGACTTTTCCAGCAATGCATTTATCCAATTTGTGGAGCTAGTGCTGTCACCTAACGGTATGGGGCAGAAGTGCAGAGAATTTGCAAAGTAAAGGGATCAGGAATTTGAATAACGTTTGCCAGCAAGAGAATTGAAACTTTTCTTACTCACTATTTTTTCTTACATTGAAGTATAATTTACATACAGTAAACTTCATCCATTTAAGATGCACAATTGTACGAATACTGTTGGGTGTAAACACCCCAAATTGCTACCACAATCAAAATACAGAACCTGAATCACCACCCTCACCCCACCAGAGTTTATTCCTCCCCCTTTGCAGTCCTTCCCCTCCCCACAAGGCAACCACTGATTTGCTTTCTTTCTCCCTTTTTTTGCGGAGAATGGGGTTTCACTGTGTTACCCAGGCTGGTCTTGAACTCCCGAGTTCTAGATATCCTCCCACCTTGGCCTCTCAAAGTGCTGGGATTACAAGTATGAGCCACTATGACTGCCCTAATTTGCTTTCTATAACTATAAGTTACTTTCGTTTTCTAGAATTTTGTACAGCATACATTCATCTCCTCCTTCATGTCTGACTTCTTTCATTTAGCATAATGACTGGGATTCATCCCAAAGCAGCTTGTTCCTTTGTACTGAAGGGTGGTATTCTATTGCATGGATATAGAACATTTTGTTTATTCATTCACCTGTTGATGGACATTTGGATAGTTTCTACTTTAAGGCTTTTGTGAATAAAGGTACTATGAACATTCATGTACCAGTCTTTGTGTGGATATACATTGAGAACTGATATTTTAATAATGTAATACAGCTGATAGACCCTAACTTTAAAAGTTAACTACCAAAATACCAACTGAATTAAGTCGATCATCTAGGACAGCAGCTCTTTGTAGCTGTCTCAATTAATTTTTTTGGTTTTTCTTATTATTCCTTTGAGGCAAGATTTTGCTCTGTCACCCAGGCTGGAGTGCAGTGGCGTAAGCATGACTCGGTGCAGCCTTGACCTCCTGGACTCCAACACTTCTCCTGCCTTAGCTCCCTAGTAGCTGGGACCACAGGCACGTGCCACCACACCTGGCTAATTCTCAAATTTTTTTCTAAAAACAGCGTTTTGCCATGTTGCTCAGGCTGGTCTTGAACTCCTGGGCTCAAGCGATCCACCCCCCTCAGCCTCCCAAAGTGCTGTGATTACAAGCATAAATCACCACACCCGGCCATCTGTTTCAATTTAAATATCTCATCATACATGAAGCTTATTGAAAAGCACCTTAAACCTTAGGCAGCAAACTAGATTTATTATCAGTATAAACATTATGTAAGGTAAAAATTAGCCATATTATTTTAAAATTAAAAATGCACATTTGGCTGGAATCCAAAATGGATACTAGGCCAGATGCAAGGGCTCACGACTGTAATCCCAACACTTTGGGAGGCCAAGGCAGGGAGATTCCTTGAGCCCAGGAGTTCAAGACTGCAGACAGGCTACGATCGTACCACTGCACTCCAGCCGGGGCAGCAGGGTGAGATTGTCTCTAAAAAAATAAAAAATATAAAAAAACAAAACGAATACTAACAAAGATCCAATAATAATTAGCTTTATTTTAAAATGATAATTTTTTTTTTAGTTACCATAGTACCAACCACCATTACTATTACTATATTAGCATATAATGACCCTTTGTATATATATAAGCTCAACACCTAATAGGTGCTTAACAAGTACAGAAGAAAAAGAAAATACACTCACTCTTTGAGGCCCAATGTTAAACAGATTAAGTGTCATCTCTTACCAATAAATCCCTTTTATATTTAACCTACTCTCCTGGGCTATATAGATGAGAAAGGCAGAGGAAACTACACCTTTTTACCTGCACCTTGTGGGGGTGCGGAGGGTGTGTGTGTGTGTGTGTGTGTGTGTGTATGTGGAGAGAGAGACAGAGCCTGTTATCATAAGGAAGGAAAAGTGTCCTGGAAGTATAGATAAGAAGTATATGGCATAGATAAAGGACTTCAGTGGACTTCTGGGTCCTACTCTACATGAAAATACAATAGGCCTGCACTGTTTCTGCATAAGTTACCAGTCAGAGTGAAATGAATTGCATGATCCTAACCTGCTAGTTAACTTCGTTGATCCATTACTTCCCTTCTCGGGTTAGAGGCCTGTTTCCAGCACCCTGTTCTCATGGTTTCTCTCCTGGGTTGGAAGGACTTGCCGAGAGAGTGTTTCAGGCCTTCGGGCTGACAGCTGCTCTGGACAGCTGTGCTCCCTGAAGCAGAACCCTAGCTGCATCCCCAGCCGGCCAAATCAGAAACAACCAGGTTAAAAATAATCCTGACGAAGTCATTTTGCCATCACTAATGAGCTCTATAGAAAGTCTCCTCCTTAATGATGATATTTTTCCCTTTTCTCCTGTTGAATTTCATCTTTTCTCCTTTTCTCTTTCTCTGAATTTCAACTGCTGGTTTTAACTTTGCTTTGCATTTTACTTTGATAAAACAAGTATTTCCAATGGACCCTTCACCAGGACCTATACCTCAGACTTGCTTTCGAAATCTCACTGTAAACTGAGGAGACATTTGACATTGTTTGCCTTCAAGAAAATTTTCTGAAGAACATTAAATCCTCCATTAAAAATCTTTATTCTGGCCAGGCACAGTGGCTCACACCTATAATCCCAGCACTTTGGAAGACTGAAGCGGGCGGACCACAAGGTCAGGAGTTCGAGACCAGCCTGGCCAGCATGGTGAAACCCTGTCTCTACTGAAAATACAAAAAATTAGCTGGGCATGGTGGCGTGCACCTGTGATCCCAGCTACTCGGGAGGCTGAGAAAGGAGAATTGCTTGAACCCTGCAGGCAGAGGTTGCAGTGAGCTGAGATTGCACCACTGCACTTCAGCCTGGACGACAGAGCAATACTCCATCTCAAAACAAAAAAAAATCTTTATTCTGTACACTAGGTGTGATGGCTCATGCCTGTAATTCCAGCACATTAGGAGGCCCAGGGGGAGGATTGCTTGAGGCCAGGAGTTAGAGACCAGCCTGTGCAAGAGAGTGAGACCCCATCTCTATAAGAAAAATATTTTTTTTAAATCTGTATTCTGTAATGTAAGTTCTTTATAAAGGAATTAAATGGAGGTAAAGTATATGGATTAGGTATTATTCTCATACATTCATAGTAATCATAAATGTAGGAGTAGAATAACCTCTATGACAACAACTTAAAAGCTGCACATAAAGACTTTGTGAGGACCTTAACCAAAGTCACACTTCAGAGGTAAATTAAGCTATGTCTGAACAAATGGAAAGGTTAGTTAATAGTAAAAGTGCCATTAGCTGCCTAACAATTGGGTCTTCAACATTAAATAACTTGCTTGAATGAATTTTTCTCCTTATAATGGACACAATCATAGTGACTTTCAAGCAATTAATTTAGAACATTTGGCATTTCTAAAAAGTACAAATTTTGTTACTATATCTAAATTATTTTTAACATCTCCCTAGGAAAGTGTGTCTTCAAGTTGTTTTATTTTAAATATTTACAAAATTATTATGAAAATTACCACTACTGTTTTTAGTACAGTATTGCTATTACTTTTTCATGATTTGAGTCTCTAAAGATTCGCTATGTTAATATTACCATAAATTAGTTTCAACCACGGTGCAAATCTCAGGACAAATCAGTACATTGTACACACTATTTCTTTTGCAAATGAAAAAGAAATCAAGAGAAGTCTGAGACAGAAAGAATTGGGCTGACAGCGTTTAAGATCTGAATAGAAGAAAAGGAGACAGATCCAAAAAAATAAATATGCACATTGACCAAGCTGATCTTATGAGTCAGACAGTTACATGAGAGAAAGGGACAGCTACCAGTCTCATTACTCAGATTTGCTCTGAAAGGAAAGCCAGTGCAACCACCCATGAGGAGACTGCCTCTTTACCTGTCCATAGCGGTGTCCAGACTTTCTTGGCTCCCTGTAAGTGTCAGGCCAGAAAAACCTTGCCTCGATTAATGATGCTTCTCTGCCTCTGTCTGACAGTGCACTGGCCCTTCACATTCAAATTTGAGCTTGCCTTTTGGGCTCCTCCCCTGACAGCATCACCCCCACCAGGTACCCCAACGGCCTTGCTCCTGATTTGGATCCAGTGAAGATGGGTGGGGCTGTCATAGGCAGAGTCACATGGGTTAAATGATTGAGGGCAGCTCTGCTTGTTTAAGTTCCTTTAGGGCTCCTGCTCTGAAAGTCCAGTGCATGCTCCATAGCTAGCAAAGATCAGGAGGCAGTAACAGTAGACACTTAAATTGTAATCATGATAACCCAAAACGTCTTTAAAAGCACAGTGAGAATAGTAATATTTATGTAAATAGCATTAAAGACCATTTAACTAGCTTCTTGTGGTGTTGTGTTAAAGAGCACTTTAAAAGCCTCTATTGCCCCATATTCCCACAATACCTCTGAATCGCAGTAGAGACAGGCACTAACCGTTCTTACTTTGCAGTTAAGCAAATGAACTCAGTTATATAGAATTTAGAACACAAAAATTTTGTTTCCCAAACCATGGATTTTTTTCTTTCTGATTGCATTACAAGAAGTGCTTGTAGACTACATATTTACACCAAAGAGTGATTTTTGCATGAGCCATCTTTTTTTTAGAAAAAAAATCCTTAATTTGGAGTCAGAATCAGCAGCGGTCCTCCAAAATACAAAAATGCTTATTTCACCAGACAGAATCAGTGTCTAATTGACTGCATTGAATTGGGAAAATAGACTAAGATCCCCAAATAAAAGACTTTAATTTTGTGCTCTCATAGAACTTGGTCTACTAAACATTTTATTTCTCTCTCCTACTGTAGCCCATATGCATTCTATTTATTCACTCAGGAGACACTTCATGCCTACTGCATAATAGAAACTATGCCAAGCCTTCGGGATGCAATGGTGAGCAATACAGCTAGGGTCCCTGTTCTCTTCCTGCCTTAAGGCTTTGATAGCATCTATACCCTGATAATTCCCAAATCAATAGCCCTAGCTTGGACCATCTATTCGTCTGTTCTCGCACTGCTAATAAAGACATGCCTGAGCCAGGGTAATTAATAAAGGAAAGAGGTTTAATTGACTCACAGTTCCACATGGCTGGGGAGGCCTCACAATCATGGTGGAAAAGCAAGGGATATCTTACATGGTGGCAGGCAAGAGAGAGCTCATGCAGGGGAATTCTCCTTTATTAAAACCATCAGATCTTATGAGATTTGTTCACGAGAACAGCATGGGAAAGACCCACTCCCATGATTCAACTACGTTCCACTGGGTCCCTCCCATGACATGTGGGAATTGTGGGAGCTACAGTTCAAGATGAGATTTGGGTGGGGACACAGCCAAACCTATCAGACCTCTTCCTTAAACTCATGACAAGCGTGTCCAGCTTCCCTCTCAGAATCTCCATTTGGATGTCTGAGCACCTCAAACGTCTGAAACAGAGACCCTGTTCTCTGCCTTACCTGTTCCTCTTGCCATCTTCCCCATCTCAGTAAACAGCAGTATTCTTTTAATTGCTTGGCAAAACCTGGGCCGAGTGTCTCTCAACTCCACTCTTTCTTTTTAAATTCCATGCACACTCCATGAACAAATCCTGTTATCTCTGCTTCCAGAATATATGCACAAACTGACCACTCCTCACCACCTCCAGGTCAAGCAACCTGGGTTATTGCATTTTGCCCCCCAGCTGGCCTTCCTGCCTCCCCCTTCTTTGATTACAGTCTGTTCTCCACACAGCAACTAGAGTATTCATTCTGGAACATTTAAGGGCATGTCAGTCCCCTGTCATAACCCTCCATGGCTTCCCATTCTCTCAGTATAAGCCAGCAGCCTGAGACAGCCCACAAGCCCTGCTCCCGTCTGCCCTGCTTCACCCCTTTGGCTGCATCTCCCTCCATTCTGTCCCTTCCCCATGGAAAGAGCACACACTCCTGCCTCTGCCCTTGAGGGTCCCCCTGCTGAAATGTTCTTTTTTTGTGTATGGTTGTGGCTTACACCGTCATGTATTTTATGTCTTATTCAAACACTCTGTAGTATTTGAGACTCGTCCTAGTCACCATATCTAAAATGTCCACAAAATCTCACCATTCTGACACTCTCTTGCCTCCATCTCCTAAATTATTTTTCTCTTTAGCACTTATCACTTAAAATACATTCTTTTTTTTTTAAGGGATCAGGGAGAGGCTGGCGATGCGGTGTGCCTGAACCGCCCCCCTCACCAACCTCCACCCTGACCCCTAAAATACACTCTTAAGTAAACTAAAGACAAGTAAAATAATCTGTCTAAACTACCATTTTTGATTAGCCATGAGATCCAAAACAATAATTATAATTATTTCTAATAATTATGTGATAATTATTACTTCCAGGCAGGGTCTCTCTGTCACCCAGGCTGGAGTGCAGTGGCATGAACATGGCTCACTGCAGGCCTTGACCTCCTGGGCTCAAGTGACACTCCGGCCTCAGCCTCCCAAGTAGCTGAGACTACAGGCACGTACCACCATACCCAGCTCATTTTTGTGTTTTTTGTTAGAGACGGGTCGTTGCCATGTTGACCAGGTTGGTCTTGAACTCCTGGGCTCAGGTGATCTGCCCGCCTCAGACTTCCAAAGTGCTGGGATTACAGCCACTGCACCTGGCCTTGTCTAAATTATTATTGCTGAAAAAATTCCTCAGGGCACCAGCAAGATAGTAAACAGCCATTGCCTTTGGCACTCTCAGTTTTCTAGGACAGAGCAGAATAGAGACTCCAAAGTCATCTGCAGTGTCCATCGGAAGGTGCAGGCATTTGAAATCTCATCCCTTTAAGTTGTATCCTCAGATGTGAGATGGGCTTGTATCATATTTTCACCCATTTGTCAAAAGAATAACACTCAGGTACACACAATTGGGTTATTTTGTCATTTTATATAAAAACGGCATATATTTAAGGTGCGCAACATGGTGTTTTGATATACATAATGAAATGGTTACTACAGTCAAGTTAATTAATTTACCAGTCTCCTCACATAGTAACCTTGTATGTGTATGTGTGTATGGTGATCACACCTGAAATCTACTATCTTTGAAAATTTCCAGTATACAATTTTTTATTTTTTGAGACAGAGTCTCGCTCTGTTGCCCAGGCTGGTATGCAGTGACATGATCTTGGCTCACTGCAGTTTTGACCTCCTGGGCTCAAACAATCCTCCCACCTCAGCCTCCCAGTTAGCTGGGATCACATGTGCACACCACCACACCTAGCTAATTTTTTTTTTTTAGTTTTCTGTACAGGCAGGGTCTCCCTATGTTGCTCAGCTGGGTGTTGAACGTCTCAGCTCAAACAAGCTTCCTATCTCAGCCAAAGGGCTGTGATTACAGGTGTGAGCCACTGCACCCGGCCCAATACTATATATATACATATATATTTATACACTCTGTCTCAAAAAATATATATCTCTCTCTATTTTTCTTTTGAGACAGAGTCTCACTCTGTCACCCAGGCTGGAGTGCAGTGGCGCGATCTCGTCTCACTACAACCTTTGCCTCCCAGGTTCAAGCGATTTTGCTGCCTCAGCCTCCCGAATAGCTGGAACTATAGGCACATGCCACCATACCCAGCTAATTTTGTATTTTTACTAGAGACAGGATTTCAGCATGTTGGCCAGGCTGGAATATTTTTTAACTATAGTCATCATGCTGTATAATAGATCCCTCAATTTATTAATCCTGTATAACTGCAACTTTGTACTGTTTGACCAACATCTTCCCATTTTCCCTACTGCCCCATGCAGATAACCACCATTTTACTTTCTTTTTTTGAGACGGAATCTCACTCTGACACCCAGGCTGAAGTGCAGTGGCATGATCTCAGCTCACTGCAACCTCTGCCTCCTGGGTTCAAGCGATCTGCCTCAGCCCCAAGTAGCTGGAATTCCAAGCATGTGCCACCATTCCCAGCTAATTTTTGTGTTTTTAGTAGAGATGCAGGTTTCACCATGTTAACCAGGCTGGTCTCGAACTCCTGGCCTCAAGTGATCCACTCACCTCGGCCTCCCAAAATGCTGAGATTACAGGCGTGAGCCACTGTGCCTGGCGCAGCATTTTACTTTCTGCTTCTATATATTAAATATTGTAAGATTCCACATATAAGTGAGATTATGCAGTATTTTTCTTTCTGTGTCTGACTTATTTCACTAAGCATAATGTCCTCCAGATTTATCCATGTTGTTGCAAATGGCAAGATCTCCTTTTTTAAGGAGGAAGAATGTTCTTATTCTGTCATATATATACCACATTTTCTTGATCCATTCATCTGTTGACAGACACTTAATTTGTTTCCATATCTTGACTACTGCAAATAGTGCAGCAGTGAACATGAGCGATAGCGCTTCAAGGCACCAATTTCGTTTTCTTTGGGTATATACCTAGAAGAGGGATTGCTCAATTTGGTAGTTCTGTTTTAAAATTTTTGAGGATCATATGGTAGTTCTATTTTTAGTTTTTTTGAGAAACCTCCATACTGTTCTCTATAACGGCTGTGCCAATTTACCTTCCTACCAACAGTGTACAAAGGTTCCTTTTTCTCCACATTCTCACCAACACTTGTTTTCTTTTGTCTTTCTGATAATAGCCATTCTAACAGGTGTGAGATTCTGAGATAGGAAAAAATCAAAATGTAAAATGTGAAACCAAAAGTATGTAATAGGAAAAACTGACTATTTTTTCTTCCACATTCACACACCACTCAGCACAACCCTTCCGACACCAGACGTGTGCCAGTCTTTTCCCATACACCAAGCAGTTTTCCAGTGGACACCAACTGGATGTTCTATAACTTAATTCAATTTTGGCACTATTTACCTGTAGATAGTATCAGACCTCACAGATTGTGGGTCAATTCTGCAAGATGGCCCCCACTTCAGATGCCAGGCTCAAATTTCAGGTTGTGACCTGTACTTCTGACTAACCGGCTTAGGGGTTCCTACAACCCATGTGTTGGGTTCCATTAACTTGCTAAGCTGTCTTAACAAACTTGGGGAAACACTTACTTAACTTTTACCTTAACTTACCTTAAACACTTAAATTAACTTTTACCAGTTTATTATGTTAATGAAGGATATAATGAAGCATACAGTCCAGGAGCAGCGGCTAACACCTGTAATCCCAACACTCTAGGAGGCCAAGGTGGGTGGATCACTTGAGGCCAGGAGTTCGAGACCAGGCTGGTCAATATGATGAAACCTCCATCTCTACTAAAAAAATATAAAAATTCGTCAGGCATGGTGGCTCAAACCTGTAGTCCAAGCTACTCACAAGTCTGAGGCATGAAAATCGCTTGAACTCAGGAGGCAGAGGTTGCAGTGAGCTGAGATCACATCACTGTATTCCAGCCTGGGTGACTGGAGTAAAACTCCATCTCAAAAAAAAAAAAAAAGCTGTTGGAATCCCATAAACACTGTAAGCCTAGAGAGAGATATGACTGTGATCTGAGGCACATATGGTAGGAACATTTGCTTCTCAAATTATACATTAACCCACTTTTTAATTTTTCTTGTCCTGTACAATAACTAGAGAAAATTAAATGACGTCAAAGACAAAAACCTCCTGCCTTGTTAATTAATGACCCTTGTTATAGATTAACTTCTCCTTTGTTATCTTGCTTTGCTTATACCAGATAACAGAAAACCTGTGACTATTACACCCTCTGCAAAAGATGCTATATGTACCCTTCCCAACAAGAAACACTGCCTATAATCAATCAAATATAACTATGCACCAATCTTGTATGAAAAATGTTGTAATTGTGCAGAAACTCCTGTGGGTCTACCTGTATAAATGATACTTTCACTTCCCTGGTTCAGAACACTGACTCCATTCTGCAAACTGTCCTCGAATAAACTTTATTTAAATTAGATTCTGATCCTTTTGATTATTTTAGGTTGACATACGTTTTTTGTTTTGCTATTAAGTTGTATGAATTCCTTCTATAGTTTAGATATTAAACCTCTGTCCACCTTTTTTGTTCCTTTTTGAAACAGCGTCTTGCTCTGTCACCCAGGTTGGAGTGCAGTGATGCAATCACAGCTCACGGCAGCCTTGACCTCCCAGGCTCAAGCAATCCTGTCTCAGCCTCTCGAGTAGCTGGGACTACAGACACAAGCCACCATGCCCAGATGATTTTTTTACTTTTTTTTTTTTTTGCAGAGATAACAGTCTCACTTTGTTGCCCAGGCTTGTCTGAAACTCCTTGGCTCAAGTGATCCTCCTGCCTCGGCCTCCCAAAATGCTGGGATTATATGCATGAGCCACTGCACCTGACCAGATATTAACCCCTTTATCAGACATATTATTTGCACGTATTTTCTTCTAACCTATAGGTTACTTTTTCATTTTGATGATTGTTTTCTTTGCTGCACAGAAGCTTTTCAGTTTGATTTAGTTCTGCTTTTTATTATTGCTTTCGTTGCCTATTCTTTTGGTGTCATAGGCAAAAACATCATTGCCAAGGTCAATGTCAAGAAGCTGCCTATCCCCACCCCCATTTTCTTCTACTAGTTTTATGGTTTCAGGTCTTATTTAAGTCCTTAATCCATTTTTAATTGACTTTTGTATATGATGTAAGATAAGGGTTCAATTTCATTTTTTTTTTTTTTTTGCATGTGGATATCCAGTTTTCCTACCACAACTTATTGAAGAGACTATCCTTTCCCCATTGAGTATTCTTGGTGCCCCTGTTGAAAATTCGTTGACTTGCTGGGTGTGGTGGCTCACACCCGTACTTCTTGTTTTCTTTTTTTCTTAATTTTTTTTTCCCCTGTAAACAAAGCTGTCAGGATCACACCTGTATTTCAAACAGTTTGGGAAGCCGAGGTGGGTGGATCACTTGAGGTCAGGAATTCAAGACCAGCCTGGCCAACATGGTGAAACCCCAACTCTACTAAAAATACAAAAATTAGCAAGGTGTGGTGGCTCACTCCTATAATCCCAGCTATTTGGGAGGCTGAGGCAGAAGAAACGCTTGAACCTGGGAGGCAGAGGTTGTAGTGAGCTGAGATCATGCCATTGCACTCCAGGCTGGGCAACAGAGCTAAACTGCCTCAAACACACACACACACACACACACAGAGAGAGAGAGAGAGAGAGAGAAAGACAAGGAAATTAGTTGACTTTGTATGCTGGGGTTTATTAGGGAGACTTCTATGCTCTTCCAATAGTCTGTGTATCTGTTTTTATGCCAGTGCCATACAGTTTTGACTACCATAGTTTTGTAAGATAACTTGAAATCAGAAAGTGTGCTCTTCCAATAGTCTGTGTATCTGTTTTTATGCCAGTACCATACAGTTTTGACTACCATAGTTTTGTAAGATAACTTGAAATCAGAAAGTGTGCTACCTGTAACTTTCTTCTTCTTACTCAAGATTTTGATTTGTGTATTCAGTGTCTTTTGTTCCACACAAATTTTAAATTGTTTTCTTTGAAAAATGGAATTTTGATACTAATTGTGTTTAATCATTTAATTTCTATGTCCCCTTAATGTAGACTTTTTTTTTTTTTTTTGAAGGAGTAGAATGCAGGCTAGAGGGCTAGAGTGCAGTGGCATGATTGTGGCTCACTGCAGCCTCGATTTCCTGGGCTCAGGTGATCCTCCCACCTCAGCCTCCTGAGTAGCTGGGACTATAGGTATGTGCCACCACATCCAGCTAATTTTTGTATTTTTTGTATAGATGGGATTTTGCCATGTTGCTCAGGCTGGTCTTGAACTCCTGGGCTCCCGTGATTGGTCTGCCTTGGCCTCCCAAAGTGCTGGGATTATAGGCATGAGCTACTGTGCCTGGGCAATTTTTTTCTATTTTCGGTAGAGACGGGGTTTCACCAAGTTGGCCAGCCTGGTCTTGAACTCCTGACCTCAGGTGATCTGCCCACCTCAGCCTCTCAAGTGCTGGTATTTCACGCTTGAGCCACTGTGCCTGGCCTATCTTATATTTCTGTTGGCAGCTCCTTTAACTACACACACACACATACACACACACACTCTTACTGAAACTATGAAATTATTTTTAAAAGCCAGCTTTCCTGACAAGGGCCCTCTTTCTTTCTGCTCAGCCTCTCTGACTGAGCAGCAGTCCTATTCTCTATGCAAAAATTTATTATCGGTTAGGTGCGGTGGTTCATACCTGTAATCCCAGCACTTTGGGAGGCTGAGTGGGTGGATTACCTGAGGTCAGGAGTTTGAACCAGTTTGACCAACATGGTGATACCCCATTTCTACTAAACACAAAAAATTAGCCAGGCGTCATGGCTCATGCCTCTAATCCCAGCTACTTGGGAGGCTAAGGCAGGTGAATTGCTTGAACCTGGGAGTTGGAGGTTGCAGTGAGCCAAGGTTGTGCCATTGTACTCCAGTCTTGACAACAAGAGTGAAACTCCATCTCAAAAAAAAAAAAATCATTATCTAACAAGTTCAGCCAACAGCTAGAAAGCACAAAAGCTGAGACTGATAAATACTATCAAGCTGGTAAAATCAACCCTACAGACCTTAATCTATTTGACCATATCAGTTTAGAAATCTTCATCAGAGCTGCAGAGAAAGATCCCTCCCCACCGCCATATTATCGTATCATTTAGAATTGCTATATGTCAGGCAAACTCAAGAAATGGCTTATGCAAAAAAGACTTTGTCTTCCACCCAAAAATGTAGACAGTTGACCTAGCAAATATTAAATCTAAATCTAATTGGAACATGGACATGTACTTCTTTAGAGCTTCTTGTATCATCAAAAGAGGCTCTGTTGGCAGAATTATCTGTGGATATTTGTATATTCCATTTTATGAAGTGTTATTTGATATGGTATTGGCAAAACCTAATAAGCACAACACAAAATACAGTGTACATGTCTGTATAATATCTCCTGTTCTGAAAATCTTTTCAGTGTATAGACTGTATAAAGAAGATTCTAACATATATCAATCAGTTTTAGATATTCAGCATTTGAAAATGAAGTTCCTGGAGAGAAACTATTTGTTTTGATGTTCTATCCCTTTGGGGACAATCAAAAAAAGTGATTTTATGAGAAACTTACGAAGACCGTCTTTGAAAGCTGAAATTCATTCATCTGATTAATATTTATTAGAGGCCTATTATGAGACCACATAAGGGGAACACTGAAAGTGAACACTGGTGTGCATTACAGTTCTTTAAGCAGTTTATAATGTGGTTAAAAGCTTTAAAAATATTCCTTCACTACTTGGGTGGGTAAAAAGAAAAAAAGAAAAAAAAAAGAAAAGAAAATTAAATTTAAAAAAAGCTTTAGAAATAGACATAATACTTAAAGGTGGATACGGTGGCTCACGCCTGTAATCCCAGCACTTAGGGAGACCAAGGTGGGCAGATTCCCTGAGGTCAGCAGTTTGAGACCAGCCTGGCCAACCTGGTGAAACCTTGTTTCCACTGAGAACACAAAAATTAGCCGAGCGGGGTGGTGTACACCTGTAATCCCGGCTACTCGGGACGATGAGGCAGCAGAATCCTTTGAACCCGGGAGGCCGAGGTTGCAGTCAGCCGAGATCGCCCCACGGCACTTCACCTTGGGCGACAAAACTCCGTCCCCACTGCCCCCCCAAAATAACAGACAAAATACTTCAATGACAACATAAAAGAATTAAATAGCTATAAAAGACAAATTTTAAAATTACCGAATCATGGCCTCTCCAAACTGAAGGAATTTGAGTGTTTGTCTGGGCCTATGCTTTGCAAAATGGGACACGCCCATCTGGAGATCTGCTTATTTTTTGAGGGTGGAGCAATGGATCAAGGATAAGTGGAAGCCACAGGATGGATATGCCATGCTTTCCTGGGACATAAAGGTTTTTCAAAAATTGGAGGAAAACATTATTTTTATTTCTAAAAAATATTTAGAGAAGAATATAATATGCACATTAATTTCTTTATACTTATGTATTTTCCCCACTTTTTTTTTTTTTCTAAGACAGAGTCTCTCTCTGTCACCAGGCTGGAGTACAGTGGCGCGATCTCAGCTCACTGCAACCTCTGCCTCCTGGGTTCAAGCGAGTCTCCTGCCTCAGCCTCCCGCGTAGCTGGGATTACCGGTGGGCACCACCACGCCTAGCTAATTTTTTAATTTTTTGTAGAGACGAAGTTTCGCCATGTTGGTCAGGCTGATCTCTATCTCCTGACCTCATGATCCACCCGGCTTGGCCTCCCAAAGTGCTGGGATCACAAGTGTGAGCCACCGCACCCTTTCATTTTGTTGCTGCTGTTGCTGTTGTTCCGAGACAGTCTTACTGTGTCACCCAGGCTGGCGTGAGTGGCAGTCTTGGCTTACTGCTCCCTCCCTCTGTGGGTTCTCCCACTTTAGCCTTTCAAGTAGCTGGGACCACAGGCAGCCACCAGCACACCTGGCTAATTTTTGGTGTTTTTGTAGAGATGGGGTTATGCCATGTTTTCCAGGCTGGTCTCAAACTCCTGGACTCAAGATATTCACGCGCCTGGGCCTCCCAGAGTGTTGTGGTCACAGATGTGGACTACCACACCCGGCCTTTCTTTTCCCCAGTATTATCTTCTACTCTCGTGTGAAAAGGAAAAGGCCTCAAGATATGGAAGACTTCAACAATTTTTATTTTCCCCTGTCTGCAAAGTAAACCTACATGTAGCAGGCCCACCCGTGTGGTTGCTAATACAGCGTCATGAAACTTTTAAAGATAAAACAGATTCCAAGTAAACTGAGTGATTTGCGATTGTACCCTTAGATGCTCAGCATTTCTTAGTTTACTCTTCTTTACAGACAGTTTAATGTGGAAAAAGAAAACTGAGAAACAATGATTCTCTAATTCTCCGTAAAAAGCATGCATGCTTTTTGCTTTTTCTAAAAGCTAAAACTTTCCAAATTGTGGTCTCCTACAATTTTTTTTTTTAAGACAGGTTCTTGCTTTGTTGCTTTATTGCTCAGGCTGGAGTGCAGTGCCGCAATTTCAGCTCACTGCAGCCTCTACCTCCTAGGCTCAAAAGATCCTCCCACCTCAGCCTCCCGAGTAGCTGGGACTACAAGCATGTGCCACCACTCTTGGCTAATTTTAAAATTATTTTATAGTGACAGGATTTCACTATGTTGCCCAGGCTAGTCTTGGGATGCCGGCATGAGCCACTGCACCCGGCCTCTCCTATTCTCTTGTACAAACCCAGTGTAGTTGGTCCTCTATATCCATGAGTTCCACAGCCTTGGATTGAAAATACTTGAAAAACAAACAAACAAAATAACAATTAAAAATAATATGAATTTAAAAAACAATATGGTATAACAACTATATAGCATTTACTTTGTATTAGGTATTATAAGTATTCTAGAGATAACCGAAAGTATACAGGAGTATATGTGTAGGTTATATGCAAATATCATGCCATTTTATATAAAGGACTTAGGCAACCTTGGATTTTGGTATCTGAGGAGGGGTCCTGGAGCCAATCAATCCCTCATGGTTCCCAAGAGACAGCTGTACCAGGACATGCATCTTCCACTTTGTGGCATGTGTTCAGAGAAAGAAAAGAATCATGATAGACAGAAGCTGTAATAATCAAAATAATTGAAATAATCGGAAGCTTCATGATAGGCAGTGCTTGATTGAGACTTTGATGGATAGGATTAGAACATTTATTTACCATTTGAATAATAATGAGTAGAAAATATTTGACTATTCATTTGTCTTCATTGATGATGCAGCAGAGAATTCTGGGAAGGGAGTATACTATAATGAAACCAGCATGGTCTTTGAAGACAGAGAGACTTGGGCCCAAGATCTGGCCTTTTTTCTTTTCTTTGAGACAGGGTCTCACTCTGTCACCTAGGCTGGAGTGCACTGGTGCCATCATAAGTCACCACAGCCTCCAACACCTCAGCTCAAGCAATCGTCCCACCTCAACCTCCTGAGTAGCTGGGACTACTGGCATGTGCCACCACACTCAGCTAATTTTTGTATTTTTTGTAGAGACAAGGTTTTACCATGTTGCCCAAGCTAATCTCAAACTCCTGGGCTTCATTGGTCCACCTGCCTTAGCCTCCCAAAGTGCTGGGATTACAGGCATGAGCCACCGCACCCAGCAGATCTGGTACTTTTATTTAGGAAATACATGGCATTGGGAAAGAATTCTTTCCTGACAAGTTATCCTGATAATTTTCTTAACTATTGTATGTGGATATGAAAGCATAGCTTCTGGAATATATACAATATGCTTAATTAAATTCCTCATCTCTCCAGGTGACAGGAATAGCATGAGTTTGTTGTCCTCACAAACTAGCTGTTCCTATCATCTTCTCTGCAGGTGACAGGAACAGCAGGATTGTAAGGACTTGCTTCCAACAGTTTGAGCTCAGTCTGGTTTGAGTGGAGGCTCATGGTAAAGCTATGATGACATAAAATTGGGATGTTATTCATATTTTATATAAACTTCTTAAGGAAAACTCTAATAAAATCCAGAGCTAACTAACTTACATACAGCTATAAAATTCTTTGTTAAGGAAACAAGATTTGTCCAGCATAATATTTTATTTCTTAGAAAGCAATATTCCCTATTCATCTTGCTTCTTCTAAAGGAAGGAAAATTATATCTCTTATAATTACAGAAGTATTTTCTATTTGGGGAGATTTGGAGTTAGTGAGACTGAAAAACAATTTTGTGGCATTTCATTCAGCTATTAGTTATTTTCCTTACTACTCTCTCCCCTCACCAATTTCTATTGAAAAACCACAGCACAACCTGGCTAGTTCATTTTTAACAAAAATAACATGACTTGGAAATTGTGCTGCTGGTGGCTGAGTTAAGTTTTGCACATCTGGACTTCACCATTAATCCTCACCATGAGAAGCACAAGGTGAGGTTTCATTATGGCCACTATGTGAAGCCAAAATGGGGACTTCCCCTGGGAGTCTCCAGGGTGTGCATTCCTGTGTCTGAGGCCAGCATGTTCTGGCAGTGACTCCCCAGGCCACTATTTTTGGACACCGAGCTAGATTGTTCAATATGATACTTTGCTGTTTTTAAAAGAGCTCAAAAAGGAGTCTATGTGAGTGAAAGTGTGATTTCTGAAGTGCTTCTACTTCTGCATTCCCCGATTGTTGTTTTTCTCAGTTTACTGCCTGCCATATGACAGAACTTCTCTGGGGTATGAAGAAGTTGAGTGACAGGCTTTTATGCATGTACAGGAATTACTCATTCAATGAGTAATTCAATAGAAGATGAGATATTTCAACACCACACATTTACAGCTGCTCAGGACTCTTCAAGGATGAGAGAACAGTAAACAAGAATGTATCAAAAATCTAGGACTGGGCAAAAGGCTGAAACAAAAGAATTATTTTTAATGGGAAAATGAGCTAAGGAAGCTTCACTGATCATGCACATGTAAGACATAGAACAGAGTAGTGGGAAAAGTTAGCTTTTGTAATCTAACACGTAGAGATTTGAATTCTGTTTTTACCATTTCCTATCCATCCTCTTCCTCCACATTTCTTTGACTGTATTACCTAATGTCATATGTTTCAGTTCCTCCATGTATAAAATGTGAACAAATAATAGTGATAATAGCTAACCTTTATTGTGTATTTACGAAAGGTTCTGTACTAAGCGTGTTGCATACAGTATCTCATTTATATCCAAGAGGTGGGAACTATTATTATTTCTATGTTCAGGCATGGATACTGTGGTGGCTCAGAGGTGAAATAACTATTTTGCAGGATTGCTAAAGAATATAGGCCAGTCATGAAGACTCATGCCTGGAATCCCAGCACTCTGGGAGGCTGAGGCAGGTGGATCACTTGAGGTCAGGAGTTTGAGACCAGCCTGGGCTACATAGTGAGACCCTGTCTTGAAAATAATAATAATAACATAAACAAGTGTCTCAGCATGTTGCCTTGTACACAGAAGTTACTCTATAAATAACTGTTTTTATAAAATCTTATCTTACAATAACTGGTATATTTAGAAGATGAGATATTTCAACACCACACATTTACAACCATCTGATCTTTGGCAAACCTGACAAAAACAAGCAATGGGGAAAGGATTCTCCATTTAATAAATGGTGCTGTAAAAACTGGCTAGCCATATGAAGAAAACAGAAACTGAACCCCTTCCTTACATCTTATACAAAAACTAACTCAAGATGGATTAAAGACTTAAAAGTAAAACCCCAAATCATAAAAACCCTAGAAGAAAACCTACGCAATACCATTCAGGACATAGGCATGGTCGAAGAGTTCATGACTAAAACACCAAAAGCAATGGCAACAAAAGCCAGCATTGACAAACGGGATCTAATCAAACTAAAGAGTTTCTGCACAGCAAAAGAAACTATCATCAGAGTGAACAGGAAAACTACAGAATGAGAAAAAATTTTTGCAATCTACCCATCTGACAAAGGTCTGATATCCAGAATCTACAAGGAACTTAAATTTACAAGAAAAAAAAATCAAAAAGTGGGCAAAGAATATGAATTGACAGTTCTCAAAATAAGTCATTTGTGTGGCAAACAAACATGAAAAAACCTCATCATCACCTGTCATTAGAGAAATGCAAATCAAAACCACAATGAGATACCATCTCACACCAGTTAGAATGGCAATTATTAAAAAGTCAGGAAACAACAGATGCTGGCAAGGATGTGGAGAAATAGGAATGCTTTTACACTATTGGTGGGAGTATAAGTCAGTTTAACCATTGTGGAAGACAGTGTGGTGATTCCTCAAGGATCTAGAACTAGAAATACCATTTGATCCAGCAATCCCATTACGGGGCATATACCCAAAGGATTATAAATCATTCTATTATAAAGACACATGCACACGTATGTTTATTGCAGCACTATACTCAATAGCAAAGACTTGGAACCAATCCAAATGACCATCAAGGACAGACTGGATATACAAAATGTGGCACATACACACCATGGAATACCATGCAGCCATAAAAAAGAATGAGTTCATGTCCTTTGCAGGGACATGGATGAAGCTGGAAGCCATCATTCTCAGCAAACTAACACAGGAAAAGAAACTGAAGCACTGAGAGAGATCCAAGATGGCCATGTAGCAGCAGTTCCGGATTGTAGCTCCCAGTGAAAGCGCAGAGAGCGAGTGGATGCCACAATTGCAGACAAATTTTTGATGCCCACAGACTGGGAGATTCCCGGCGAAGGAGCCACACAGGTCGCCAGCGCGACTCTTTCGGCCGGCGTGGCGCTTCTCGGTGCGGATTGTACAGGACTGGATGCCCTTTTAGTCGGGCTCCGCTGGTCCCATCCCCACAAGGAGAACAGCAATTGGAAGCACTGAGGACTGAGAACAAGCACAGCTGAACCCAGGAAGGCCCAGCTCTGTGGGGAAGGGGCGTCCACTGAAGGAAAACTAAGAAACAGAAAAAACTTCATAACCAACAAGCCGGACGTCCACTCAGAGATCCAATCTGAAAGTCGACAATTACAAAGACGACAGGTGGATAAACCCACAAAAATGGGAAGAAACCAGTGCAAAAAGGCTGAGAACACCTGAAATCAGAATGCCTCTCCTCCTACAGGGGATCGCAGCTCCTCATCAGCAAGAGAACAAGGCTTGACGGAGGATGAGTGTGATGAACTCACAGAATCAGGCTTCAGAAGGTGGATAATAAGAAACTTCTGTGAGCTAAA
>PVKP010033123.1:0-25282 GCA_004027715.1 Plecturocebus donacophilus | reverse complement strand
AGACAGAGTTTTGCTCTTGTTGCCCAGGTTGGAGTGCAATGGTGCCATCTCAGCTCACTGCAAGCTCTGCCTCCCAAATTCAAATAATTCTCCTGGCTCAGCCTCCTAAGTAGCTGGGATTAGAGGCACCCACTTATTTTTGGTATTTTTAGTAGAGATAGAGTTTCACCATTTTGGTCACGCTGGTCTCGAACTCCCGACCTCAGGTGATCCACCCACCTCGGCCTCCCAAATTACTGGGATTACAGGTTTGAGCCATCCCACCCAGCCTATTTCAAATCTTAATATAAACTATACCAATCAATTGGTCAAGGAAACAGTCATTGATTATGGAAAGAATAGATGACCCAGTAATAGATTCCCACACATATTGTCAAATGATTTTTGTCAAAGTCCCAGATATAAGTAAGAAATCAGTCTTCAGCAAATGAGGTTGATATTAAGAAATCAGTCTTTTCAACAAATGGTGTTTGACAAATATGTCTCAATTCATATAAAAATTGAGTTGAAATGAATTGTAGACCTAAATATGAAATGCAAAATTATATAATTTCTAGAAAAAATGTTAGAAAAGCTAATGATCTTGGGTTTTATGGTGAGTTTTTATATGTGACACCAAAAACATGATCAGTAAAAGATAATAATAGCCAAAGAATAATAATTTGGACATTATTACCCTTAAAACTTTTTTTTATGTGTGAAATGTTAAGTTATTGTAAAACAAGCCAAAGTTAGGAGAAAATAATCATATATTATATATCTGATACAAACTTTTATCCAGAATATAAATTAAACTCTTACAATTTAACAAAAAAATTTACTTATACGTTGGAAAAAATATTTGTTCAGGAACTTTATCAAAGGAGATACAAAGATGGCAAAAAACATATGAAAAGAGGCTCAAAATTATTAGTCATTAAGGATACAGATATTAAAACCATACTGAAAAAATATCACAATGGGTAGAAAAGATAAAATTGCAATATCAAATGCTTTTAAGGGGGCAGAGCCACAGAACAATTTTTTTTGCTTGTGTCAATGATACAGCAACTTTGGAAAAACAATTTGGTAGTTTATTATAAGGCTAAACATATTCTTACAATATAATCTAGCAATTGTAATATTCATTATTACTCGACCATTAAAAATGTATGCTAATACAAAAACCTATTTGCGGATATTTAAATCATCTTTATTTATGAACTCCAAAATTTAGAAGCAACTCATACATCCTTTGACAGATGAATGGATTAAAAAAACTCTATGGTACGTTAATACAGAGGAATTAACAATTTATTCACATAAGAATGAATCTTAAATGCATTTTTACAGAAAACAAGTTAGACCCAAAAGGCTATGTATTTTGTGATTGTGTTTATATGATATTCTGCAAAGGGCTAAATTTTTGGAACAGAAAAAATGACCTGTTGTTGTCAGGGGTTAGGAGAAGAGGAAGAGAATGACCATAAATTCATTGCTTAAGAAAATGTGTAGGGTGATCAAATTGTTCTGTATGATAGTGTGGCGGTGGATATATTACTCTATGCATCTGATTGACTTTTACCGTATGTACTTTTTAATGAAGATGTAGGAACCGAATTTAGAAAGCATATGGTGAGAAATAAATCTAACTGAATTAAAATGTATGACAATCTTTATTGAAGGCAGTGAGAAAAAAAAAAAACAGTGGGAAAATGTGTAGATACTATAAGGCTAAAGACAAAAAGAACATCAGTAGAAAAACTGGAGAAGTATGAATAAAATACTTACTTTAGGCAATTATAGTGAACCAATGTCAACTTCTGAAATTTGTTAAAGAAACCATTGTCTTGCTAGTTGCTAACTTTTTGGGAAGTGGGAGGATTGGAATATGGTAACTGTACGATCTTTGCAAGTCTCTAGTAAATCTAAAATTATTTTTATGGAAATAATACATAGTAGCGATTCTTTTTTAACATATAAAATGTAGGGTGAGATATTAAACCTCTATCTTAAAAACCTGCTGAGACTTTGATAAGAATTGCATTAAACTTGTAGGTCAGTTTGGGGTGAATTGCCATGTATAATTATAAGTCCTCTAGTCCTTTGGCATAGTATCTCTCTGTTCATTCAGGCCTTCTTTAATTTCTTTCAGCCGTGTTTTGTAACTTTCATTTTATAGGTGTTACACAACTTTTGTTAATTTTTATCAAAATATTTTATTTTTAATGCTTTTTTTAAATAGAATCATTAAAGTCGTTCATCTTTACTAATTTTCCATCTACATGATCTATTAATCATGGCTTTGTTTTTTGCCACCTCAAACCTGTTCAGGAGGCCATCTGTTATTTACCTCCATTTCAATTATTGTACTTCTGACATGTAACTTTTACTTCTTTTTTATAACTATTTCTCTGTTGAGGGGCTCTATTTGCTGCTTATAGTTAACACAATTTCCTTTAATTCTTGGATTTTTTTTTTTTTACTTTGGACATATTAGCAGCTTTAAAATCAGTGCCTGATAAATCCACTATCTGGACTCATTTCAAGCTAGTTTTTATTGACTGCCATTGTTATTTGGCACTGTATTTTCACACTTTCCTTTTTTATTTTCATGTTTAATAGTTTTTTGGTTAAAATTGAACATTTTAGTTAATATAGTTTTTCTGAACTGTCATTTTCCTAAGGGTTGTGATTGTTCTTTATAAATGTTATCACCTAATGGGTTCTTTTTTGCCTAAAGCTCAGAAAAGCCAATACATTGAGAACAGCAGATTTTGCAACAAAGGAGGGGTTTAATAATCACCAGACCAGCTGAACAGAATGACAGGAGATAATTCTCAAATGTTTCCCTAATAATTCAGATCTATGGCTTTTCAAGGATAGTTTTGTTAGCCAGGGTTTAGGGAATGGGTAATGCTGATTGTTTGGGTTAGGCATAAAATTATGGGAGGCTGAAGCTGTCTTCTTCTGCTAAGCCAATTTCTGGGAAGGGATCACAAGACCAGTTGAATCAACTTTTTGGTGTGGTTTATGAGTCTGGGTGGCACCAGTTGGTCCATCAAAATGCATGGTCTGAAAGATACCTCAGAATACCAGTGCTAGGTTTTAAAATGGTGATTTTTATCTATAGGAGCAATTGAAGAGGTTATAATGAGCTATGTGACTCCTGAACTGTAATTCTAACCTTGTGACTAATCTTTTAGTTTTACAAAGATCGTTTCAGTCTCTGAGCAAGGAGGGAGTTAGTTTAAGGAGGAAATCACAAACTACATCCCTTAGATAGTTAGCCTGGCTATTAGCCCAGAAATTAGCAAGGAGGGCTTGTGGGGTTAGAAGGAAGATGGAGTCAGCTGTGTTAGATTTCTCCCACTGTCATTTTTGCAAACGCAGTTTTATTAACTTGCCGTTACTTAAACTGAGTCTAGCATGTAGTTTTGAAAATTATATTAAAAAAAAATTTTTTTTTGGCCTGGCTCCGGTATTATTATGGGTTTGTGGTAAGGCAATGGTTTGTAAGGAGTTTGTGTGTAGACACCTCCAGTCTATGTAAACTTTTGCCTTCTGCTGAGCCAGCTGTTTGTAAACAAAGAAAGGCATCGAAATTCTCAGTTATCAATTTCTCTTCAATTTTACTTGACTCAGGTAATGCCTATGAATATATAGTTTATACATATACAACTATAGTATGTGTAGTTATGTAGATACAGGTTTAAAACTTCTTTCAACTCTTCTATGACTCTCTCACTTATGGGTCTCACTATTCAAATCCAGCCTTGTCTTCAGCCCTTTGAGAACTAAGAATATAATGCTGAACTGTATCTGTCAATTTTCTCCATCTTTTTCAAACTGGAGACTGCCAATTTTAGTTGGCAAAGTTATGGGCTTATTCCCTGTTCCCACTCCAAATCCAGCTTGCCACCCACGAGCTGGATTTGGAGTGTAAAGCTGCTGGGTTTACTACAAACTCAAAGCCAGTAAAGCTATAGTTTTCCATGACCAAGCAGGGAGTGGAGCAGAAGTGGGCAGGAGCAGTTCCAGGCAAAATGGTGATAGATTCAGCCTGGGTTTTCTTAATAATTTAGCAGCTTTTAAACAGCAAATGCTTCTCAATTTTTTGTCTGACAGGTTAATTTTTAGTGCCTCTAAGTCATCATTATTTTCAATTTTGTCAAGTTTTACATGCATTTTCAGCAAAGGGGACTCACCCTACAACTTCTCTCCACCGCTAGGTGAAGTACTCTAGCTAATTCTATTAAAATTCTAATGAAAATGAAATTGATTTAATCAAGGAGAAAGAAAGTCTAACCTTGGTGCTGTACGCCTTTAGTACTTCTTTAAAATTTTCGCTTTGACTCATGTTTTTTGGACTCAGGAAGACTTCAGTTTCAGAACTTAGAAGGTTATAGAAAAGATTTTATTTGCATTTTATTGTTTGTAGCTTTATTCATATCATGTGGCATTAGATTAACATTTAATTTTAGTGATATAAAATATTATTTTAAAAACACAAGTCACAGTGGTAAAAAGTTAAAGAAAAAGCGTTAAACTATTAATAGTACAAGTTCCTGGGTAATATACTATAATGGTTAATTTTACATGTGAACTTGTCTGGGACAGGATACCTAGGTACTGGATCAAATGTTATTCTAGATATTTTTTGTGAGGGTGTTTTTGGGTGAGATTTGCATTTGTGATGGTAAACTTTAAGTAAAGCAGATTGCCATCTGTATTATGGGTGGGCCTTATACAATCAACTAAAGGCCTAAATAGAGTAAAAGGCTGACTTCTCATCAGCAAGAGAGAATTCCCTAGAATTCTGCCTCTGTACTTCATCTGCACCTTGTTCTCTAACAGACTGCTAATAGATTTTAACTGCAACTCTTTCCTGAATCTTTCCATCTCTGGAGAACTCTGAAAAAAAAAAAAATATATATATATATATATATACACACACATACATACACAAATCCCAAAATTGGTGTGGACTTTTTGGTTTTGTTTTGGTTTGTTTTTTTGTTATTTTATCTGAAAGATACAACTATTTTGATAGTAGAACACGTCACTGAATTTAATCTAAACCATGCTAAGTTATGATACATACAGACAAAGATTAATTTGACTTCATTCTAGTGTTCTGTGGTTTCTTATTTTTCATCAATTCTCATCAAGTTATTCTATATTCACTTTGTAATACTAGGGAGAGATACACTTAGAGACAATAGGAGACTCAGAACTGCCTGCATTGTCAGAAAGTAGACAGACATAGGGAGCATATGTACTTCTAGAATGTCTGATATCTAACGTCAACTGTACTCAAAAAAAAAAAATAAAAAGATGGTGAATTTGCTTTTAGACAAGTCTAGAATTTGGGAAGGATTTAAATAATAAAAATTAATAGAGTATAATATGGATACAAAACTGAGATTAAAACTTCTATCTATCCTCTTCATAATCCTAACAGAATTGGAAACACAAGTAGTCAATAAAAATTAATTTTAGTTAAATGATGTATCATAGAAGTAAAATGGAATTAGATATTATAACTGCCTTGTCTATCTGACTATTGAATGAAAATAAAAACCAGCCTAACTGTTTTTTCTGTTTATCATTTTCAAACCATAAATGACCAAATAGGCATCAATGTTGGTCTTTTTTCTTTTCATACAGTGTAAGCCCATTCTTGGCAATGATAGAACATGCAATATCCAGTTATTTTTTTTTAATTTCTGATTCCCCATCAATAAGAAAAAAAATGCATTGAATTATTTCCTTTGACATTAAGCATACAAATTTATTGGGTTTGTTTTCTCAATAAACTTGTCACCAACTCCATAAAATTAGCTTATATTTCAATGAAGAATTGCTGACAGTTACAGCAATATTAAAATCAAGTTGGTTTATTCTCAATTGGGTTGAGATTATCTGTTTTTTACCATGCTTACCCTTTTCCTGATACCCCATCTCCTCAGTCTGGGTGCATTTTTTAGTACTCTAGGCAAAGGTATTGCATTTTTATTTTGAAAAAAGAAATGCTTGTAAAAGAAGAAAATGCAATTTCATGTCGGTCAATTCATCATTCTCCCAAAAGATTTATTTAGTTCTTCTATAACTATATTAGCATTTACAGAGCTCTTGATATTTGCAAAATATTTCAGTTGTTTTAATCGCTTCCTAAAAATATAAATGCACTGAATTACTATTTTGGTATAATCACAAAAAAAGAAAAAAAACTCACAGGAATAAACCCTTCTTAATGTTTTTGAAGTGCTAACATGGGTGGTAATCAGATTACATTTTTTAAATTAAAAATAAACATCATAATACCATATTATTCAATCAATGAACTTCTATTTATTTCATTATTTGCTGGTTAGTTTGTTTACTTGATTAGATCCTACTGGTATGTTAACTCTTAGGAGGCAGGAAATGCTAAGTTTGCATTACGTAGTATTATGCACAGTGATAAATTAATCTTTCAGTTAATCACACTTTTTAGTCCTGAAAGAAACTATTAATATTCTTCTGAGGATAGAGTAGAAAAGAAGATCCACCTCCCAAGATTCCTTCACCCTCCAAAATACGGGTCAGTAACTTTTCTCAAGTAGAACTGTGAAGGGAATAAAACCTCCTTTACAAGCAGGGATGAAGATGAAATACAAGCATCTCCATTGAAATTGTAATAAAATGAGATTGCCTACTCGTTTTAGAAGCCCATGCAAGTAAACCCAGGCTGACCTGGGAGAGTATCCTGGGTCCCCAGAGATCAGGATGAAACAGACCATTGTAAGGAGAGGAAGAATGGTTGGAAATCCCCCTCCTCAATGCCTGTATCCCAGGAAATGACTACCTCCACAGGCTCAGTAAAAAAGGAGGCCAGGGGCCAGGAAAGCAACCTGCTGTGTACCCTTTGAGACCTACCTTTACTGCCTGCAGTGAACTTGCATACAGGTAAAGAGAATTCTGTGGCTTTTTAAATTGTATATAGTTTACTTTTAGGAGTATTTAGGGCCTGGAACAAAAATAAGTAGAACAAGGGAATACCCCAGGAGTATGATCACAACAGCAAGCTACCTGCCACATCCTGGGCTATACACTTAATAGTCTTGGCATAATAAATACTGTAGTGTGACAGAGGGGGAGTTTTAAAGTATTAAATTGAAAGGAATGCCATTCTAGAGCTCTTAGCATTTTTCCTCTACCCTTTCTGAATGGATAGAAGTACATATTTAGCTGAGTAAAATATGAATGTGAATAATCTGCCACTACCAATTAATAAGGATATAGCTAGAATATAATGGAAATTAAGGAAAAGCCATTCTACATAGGACTGTGATATAACATGTGCTTCAAAGCTTGGATTTTTAAAAGAAAGAAAATCTCAGAGTTTATTTTTAAATTTTAGTTATAATTCTAACAAAATGTGATTTATATATATATCATATACACTAGTGTGGGAGCTCATAGAAGAGAAGCTTGATATAACAGGTGTAAAACAATTGACAGCCAAGTAGAGGATGAAAATCTACAAGAAGCAACGGCATGTGCAGGAGGCATGTGCATTCAGTGTAGGGACAGGCATTCCTTTAAGCCTCTAACATTCTGAAGTACTGAGTTTCATGAGTAGTTTACATTCATGGGATAATTTTTCTCTTGATAAAATGAAGGAACCATGCAGAATATTAAAACAGTTTCTTTCAATGCAATAACAACAACTCATTGTCATACTAAAATGTCATTAGAGAAAAATTATTCAGTGGTAGAACTGACAATATCAATGAATAAATATAAAGGGGTAGTGACTCATATCTTGAATTAAATAGTTAATTATATATTGTGTTTAGAAAAAAACATGCTGATGTTAGCAACCAAAAATATATCTGTAATAAAAATGCTAATGAGATATTGTGATTTGCTCTATAAGGAAATATAGCTTAAAATCTTCACCATCATTATCAAGATTGAGAGTCTATGGCACAATATACACATGCATGTAGTTAGTATAATCCCTTTCTTCCACATTACTTCCTTACATATATGTGTAGGCAGTCTCTGTCTCCAACTCTTCACAGAATCCTAATATTGTATATTAGTATGTTTGTTTTGAATTTATTTTATTTTTAATCTCTTCCCTTTTCAGGATTCCAATTCATATCTTCACTTACATTGACAACTGTCTACTCTTTATTCTCAGTTCAACTGACATGGTTATATCATGGATTTCAAGAACGAAATAGACTTATCTTACACATAGCCAGTTTAAATTATGAAACATTCTGTTTAAATATTTTTATTGTTATTAAAATGCATACTAAGATTTTTGAAATGCTGTTTCCATGTATCTTACAGATATATAATTCTTCTGTGTCTTCATCCATCAATTTATGAAAGATAGACATGGAAAGTAAAATAATAAACACCAGGGCAAACAGATAAGGATCTAAAATCACTGAGCAAATTCTGAAGCCACAACCAATAAGATAGCTTTTAGTTTTCTTAACAAAACAAAAGAAAACATTGAAATCTATCTCTATTCCTCTCTCCCCATCACTGTCTCTTTCTTTCACATGCATGGGTCTGAATATAAATCCTTCCATAATAATTTAAATCAATATAGACTTAAATTAATGAAATGCTGGTGTGATTTGTGGCTGCTAGTTTTATGTGTGCTTATGACTTCTAAGCTGCTACTGTGAGACATAAAAGACAGATAAAGTAGTATGAGAAAGATAGATTTTTGTGAACATCAGGACAGGGTATTAGCCATGAAGCACTAGATATCTGATAAAAATATGCACTGAGGGCCCAACCTAATTAAACACATTTAAGGAAATGAGATATTTCAGATTACTTTTGCAGAGATGCTGACAGTTTCCTTCAAGCAGTTGATCAAATTCATCTGAATTGCATCACCATAGACAAATAGTGAATCTCCTGCATCTGGCCTGATAGACTAAAGGGACTGTGTTGATGATTAAAATATTCTTGAATAAAATTTTATTTATCTTCACTTTATAATTGCTGACCTTTTGACAGGCAAAGTACATTTTTTAGGATGAAAAATAAATCATACATTATATTATATGTCTTGAACCCTAGGTATGCTTATTCTCAAGGATTATAAAGACCTTCCAAAGAATATGTAGCACTGATAGTTTAGTGAGAATTGTGTTCCAGATCTTTAACTTCCCAATGTATTTCTGTCTAAAACTGATGTGACTGAAAGTTCTGAAGTTTAGATTTATGAATGGTTCTGAAGCTTCCTTTCCATCTCAATACTTTGCACAATTGCTTTTTTTCCCCCGAGACTTTCAATGAAAGGCAAATTGATCAACCTCTCAGAGTCCTATCCACAGTCCTATCAATATTTGTGGGCACCAATCAAAAGGACAAAAAAAAATGCATAGCTCCTGAGGAAGAGTATATCAGTAGCAAAAAAACATGACATTGTTAACAAATACTTGAGAATCAGTAACAGTCTCATCATAGAGCTCTGTGTGCCGTATCTACCTACTTGTCTCTTGTCCTGACCATCTCACTCTCTCTTTCTCTCTCTCTCCGTCTTTATCCTTATTCTATCAGTCATCTATCTATCATCTCTCTTAGAATTTGAATTTAGAAAGGAGATGTGATTGGACTTGTATTAGCACTTCATTTTCACTTCATTTTAATGTGAATCCCACTATGAAATGTTAAATGTAATGAAGTCAGATTTTTTCTGACAGAAAGTAAACTTGTTTGGCTGGTCATTTGCCCAGGAGAAATGCAGGGCAAATACATTTGATACCGATTTTTTTTCCCCATAAATTGATTTAAAAGCTTTCTTAAAAAAAATCTTCATAATAAAATAGCAATAACAACAGCAACAATAATGATAATACTTATAGCACATATCCAAAATGCCAGAAATCCATTTTTCTAATTAAAGTTAACGGCAAAAAGTACAGCAGTCACCTTAAGCGTGCAGAGGATGTACATCCTTGAACATTTTTAAGGGACTCGGGAGCCAAAATTTATGTGGAATGTCTCTTTCTCATTAGGTTGTTGAACAAACTTGCTTTCTGACACTCTTTTAAAATTAATTAATTAATTTTAGATGAGTATATCATTACTCAAGGAAAGAAAAGAAATCACAGGATTTACGCTGGACCATACACTACAGGGAACACATGAATTTGCAAATTACTAATGAAATCCAAATGCATGACACACTATCTTGGACTCACAGTACATATGTTCGGAAAAGACCTTATAAATGTAATCCAACCCTCTTTTATAGTGGGCAAGAAAACTGAGACCAATAGAGAGGTCAACTACCCATAGCCACACATAGTGTTGGTGGCAGAGCTGGGACTTGAGCTCTGGGTTTCTGACTAATTTTCTTCTTTCCACTGCACCAAGCTCCCTCTCTTTACACAGAAAGTTTTTTATCCACTTTAAAATTTGCAGTTTAAGAATCCAATAAATGGAAATGCAAAACTAGTGGAGAGCAGCACCTCATAAATTTGCCTAGAATTTATTTTGTCAATATAAATGAAGGATACTTAGCACTATGGCAGCCATTTATTCATAATTAATGGAACCAGTCGTCATTACTTTCTTATTGACTAGCTTTGTTGCATTACATTAAGTTTCTGTATTTCAATGGGGCACAGTGTAAAAAGTTGTGTCTTGTAGAATGTTAAGTATTGATATTTGGGAACCAGCTTAATGCAAATAAAATCAACCTACAGATTCAGTACTATTGTGTTCTGTTATTGTTGTTTACATTTGCTGTATTCCTATTGAAAAAATTTATTGCAGGGCATGGTGGTTTACACCTGCAATCCCTGCCCTTTGGGAGGCCAAGGCTGGCAGATCACTTGAGGTTGGCAGTTTGAGAACAGCCTGACCAACACGGAGAAACCCCATCTCTACTAAAAATAGAAAATTTACCAGGCATGGTGCCTCATGCTTGTAGTCCCAGATACTCAGGAGGCTAAGGCATGAGAATCACTTGAACCCAGGAGAAGGAGGTTGCAGTGAGCCGAGATTGTGCCATTGTGCCAAAACTCTGTCTCAAAGAAAAAATTTACTGCAATAATATTAGTAACTTTACATGATACTTTCATTTCACTATTTGCTGATTGCATTAGAGGTCTAAGTTCTTGCAACCCATCATACTCATTTCTTTGTTGATTTACCTACCTTATGCTTAAATCTGCAGATTTTCTCCTAATCTCAATAAACTAATTTTTAACAACAGAAATTTAACTGTCTGAATTAATTAGGATATGTCATAGGCCAGTCTACATTTCCTTGTCATTGTCACAATTAAAAATTGTTCTTGACTTTCTAAAACAAACCTTGAAAATGCTTAAATATAATTCAAATACATTGTTAAATTTGAGCTGTGTCTATACAAATATCAGTATAACTTAATCTTTAAGAGCACAGGTTTTAAGTCAGATTTTTTGACTTTAATTCTGGTTCAACTAACTATTAACTACTCATCATTAACAAGTCAAATACTTCTCCAGTTTCCTTATTTTTAAATGTGGAGAAAATTGTAATTAGCTAATCTGTTTGTTTTGAGGATTAGATGAGATAGTCTATGCAAACTTTTAGATTCTTTTCTAGCTATTAGTAAGCATTCTATGAGTGTTCCTTATCATTATTATTGATTTATCGTTTGATCTAGCAAAGTCTGTTCCATTTGTTAAGAATCAGTATGAGGTCCACATTTTCTTATGTCTTCTCGAAATACTTAGCCCATATTGATTTTCCTCTTTCCTGCATTGCAATTAGATTTTCTACCCCCTTTATATATCATGCAATGTTATATATTTTTAAAGGCATAAGCTGTGTCACTCTTAATGGGATATAAATTCCTTGAGGCCAGGTTCCAGAATGCTAAATACTTAGTAGCCAATTAACTCAGACTCCCTGTTTTACTGATAAAACTTTAGAATGAATGTGAAAGCTTTGGTTTTAATGGCAAACCATATAATTCCTTTAAATATAATTTTACCACAAGCATAAAAAGGAAAAATATTCAAGGGCAGATATAATGAGAAAAGAGATGCCAGCAAAACAATTTTAAAATTTGCAAATCAGATACCTAAATAGTAGCAGACTGAGAAGTCAGAGGAAATGGAACATTGTGCCAACAGTGGAGGAAGCTCTTAAGCTAGACTATATGCATCATGGAATCCCAAGGAGGCTCAGGCATTTGAAGTATGAAATATACATGAAAAAAAGGCAATAGTCTGAGAATCTCAAAAGAAAATTGTTGGAAGTTAAAGGAGAAGTTAGCTTCCAAGATCCCATGGAGAAGACTAGAGATTTATTTCCTGGAAAGTTTGAATATAAAGAGACTTAGGCACCTTGGGCATACTTCAAGGGGATTTTCATAATAAAAACAGTATTGTCATCAAATATTTCTTTTTGTCATTTATTTCTAAAAATGTTACAGAAATTAACCACTTCAAATGAAAATTCATAATGTCCAAGCCACCTCACTCTACAGAAAGTCCCTAAGTTAACAATACAGAGAATTTATCCTATTTTCTAAAGCCTATCTATATGAAGATATTTTCTAACATGAAAGATACAAAATAAATCATAAAATACTCTGAAGAACTATACCATTCAGAGAACAGAGAACAACCTAAATAAAATAATTGAACACATTCTAATAAGTATGCTTAAAGAGGATATATGCATACATAAGTCAACAAATTTATATAAAAGACATATTTAGATTTTAAAATTGCTCTTTGAAATTAAATATAAGGTACCACAAAATAAAATAGAAAAGAAAAACATTGAACAGTTAAAATGAGAAAAGCTTCCCCTAATTAGAATACGTGCATATAAACATAGAAGTTGAAAAATAATAGAGCTATCACAGGAAACCTAGATGACTGGCCCAGGAGGTAAGCTTCCTGAATAGCAAGGGAATAAAGAACAAAGTAATAGCTAAAGAAGCAGATGGGATATTCAGCAAAAAAATAATTTTAAAATGTTCAAAATCAGAAAGACCTGAGTTTCTTGATAGATACACCCTGCCAAGTATTCATCACAGTGGAGAAAATCCAAATCACATACATGCATCATCATCATATACCAGAATACTAGGCACAAAGAGAAGATTCCAAAAGCTTACCAACAGAAAAATAACTTGCAAAAGTTGAGAAATTAGAAGAGCATTGAATTTCTTAGCAATAAATAATACTGGATGCTAGAAAACAATGAAATAATATTTTTACATTTTCCAACTAGAAATTTATTCCCATTACAATTATTCAAATATAAAGTTAGAAAAACCAGACTTATATTCTTTAAGAAGAAATTACTATGTGTGTCAAGAATTCTTGGAGAATACACTATCCCAGAAGAAGGCAAATCAGGAGAAGGAAGAAAACAGAATGACTGTTCCAACACCATAAAGTGGAAAAGTAATCCTCATGAGAAGAGTGTTAGGAGATTTCAGGAATATACCTGTACCTCAAGTTGAGAGAATAACTGGTTCAGATTAGATCAGGAAGAAGGTATGAAAGAAATATCTCTATGAAAACAATGAAACTGGTAGACTACCTGTTATGTTTGAATATATGGGAGAGGAGATTTATACTTGCTACAGGATGAACACGAGAATTAAGCAATTATTTTTAAAAAAGGTAATTATTAACTCCAGATAAGACAAAATCGTATACGAGAAGTTATATGTAATCAAAATATTCTACATCATTCAATTGTTGATAAAAATTACATGTCAAAATATTAAAAATACTGAGATTAATCTTATAACCAAAAGTAAAATATAGTTATAAGAGACTTCAAGAATAGGACAAGGAAAGACATTTGTGTCTGATGTGTTAGAAGACAAGCTAACTCAATTCTAATTTTCTATTTAAGGAAGACAGTAACAATACTTGAAACACATCCAATAAATATGTACATGATCATTTTATTTAAAATTAGTAATATATATTCCAGAACATTCCACTAAAATGTAAGTCGTTGCCTTGATAAAATGGAAATATGAGATGGGGAAGTGTAGTACAGGAACTGCTGTTTTTGATTTTTAAAGCATAACAGGATTAACAACTTTAAAAATGTATGCAAATACAATCAAAAATAAATAATAAATATATACACATATAAAGTGGTGCGAACTCTAATAAACATAAGTGAAAATTATTCTGGTAATTAGTGAAAGAAATTATGAATTCTGTCAGGAGGAAGTGAAAACCTTTCTAGAAAAAAACAATTTGCCTATGAGTCGGATTGGAGGAGCACACCTAACAGCATACAATTCTGCATTTGAGCTGTCACCATACAATTAGTCTGTGGTTATTGCCATGTGACCCCACCGAAATCCATATATCCCAGAGGATGAGAATTCAATTAATCTATCCATGTTGTTTGAGGTAGTTGAATGAATGCTGCAGGGATTTGCTCCAAATAAATATCCTAATTATGTCTTCTGATACTACTGTTAGAATTTTCCGCCTATGAAAGTTTCCTTTTTATCAACTGTATTTCTTTCCTCATGCCTCAGGAAAGTTACTTTTCTCCCACTAATATTCCACACTAGAGAGAAGCAGTAGGCTTTAACTGCAGCACATATGTTTGAAGACGAAACATTGAATTCTAAGTGTTTTATGTAGACCAGCAGCATGCTGTTTGCTAGAAATTGAGAGTCTGGTAAGTGAATCTTTCAATGTTTCAGTTAACTTCCTTTTGCCTAAAACAAAATGGCTTTTCACTTCGCACTACGACACACTGTTCATTGCAAACTAAAATTTTTATCTACCTATTTCAGACCGCCTCCAGTAGAGGAACTAACAAAGCTGTTGAACTTTCAAAGTAATATCGAATTCTGACAGTGATTTTGGCAGCCACTTTTGCAAGCTTTATTTTCTAGAATGTGTTTGTAGTTCTTTCTGGAAAAGAAAGGAAAATTCTATGGGAAACAATGTAAGAACACAAAAAGAAGGCATATAGTGATGGACAAGATGTAAAGAGGAGAAAATTTGCTAATACGTTTTCAACTCTTCAGAGATATGATTTCTGGTTATAAAATAAGTTGCTAGTATTGTCACTGAGCCTGAAAACAGAATTGAAAGATTTGAAGAAACAATGTATAAAATGAGCAGTTTATAACTAAATATGAAGCTGAACAATTGGAATTATTTAGTTCTTTATTAAAGCTGCAGAAATAGAAGGACATGAACAATCATCATTATACTGTTTCTTCGTGTTTTTTTCTACAGTCATTGGCATAGTTATCTATGTGACAAGTGTCTTCTAAAAAAGCAAATATCTCTTTATCTTTTTAATAACAATTTTTGCTTTGTCAAGAAGAAAATGAAGGTAGACCAAATACTATATAAGACGATATTTGGTACTTAGGAATAGAGAAACTAAAGATTCAAGGCAAGCACGAGGAGAAACTGTACCCTTAAGCCAAAGAAACTCTTGTTAAACCAAAGTGCTCAGGGAGACCTGGAATCCAGTTTTTATTTTACTTTATTTTATTTTAAATTATTGCTCAAACTTAGTGGAAAAAAGATGGCAGGGTCATCCTGATGGCTCACAAATAGTTCTGATGGCCTAATGCTTACTCTTTTTTGGTCCTTAAGGATATATACTGAGCAGTAAAAATAAAATTGACAGAGGACCCAACAGGCTACAGTTAGTTTTATCCTCCACCAAAAAGAACTGTAGCCTCTTGGAGCTTTTTGTTAGACCATAGATAAATTTGCATTATCGGTCTGCAAACATGGAACAAATGAAAAATTACCAGACTCCAGAAAAACAGCAAGGCAACATGCCCACTGTAAGTTCTGATTCTCGTGTATTAAGTTCCCTCAAGAGCGATTCTTAAATTTGCAGGTAGAGTTGGCAACTTGGCCTTGAACATAATTTTATTGGGAAATATCCTCGTGTTAGCTTATTGCTTCTACATAAAAAATTAGAAATGGGTGGATAAGTATCTACTAAATCTTTATTTAAAAAGTAAGAATGTCTTCAATTTCAGTACACTGGGTAGGCCAGGAATGAAAGAAATAACTGAATAGTAAAGGATTAATATTGGAAGTAGATTTTGGGAACTTTATTCGCTCATTATTTTAAACTTGAAAAATGATAGTAGAGATATTAACTATAGTGATATTAACTTTCTTATGATGAATCTCTTCCTATTTTAAACAAATAAAAATGTTAGAAAAAACATATAAAGAAAAAAGTTAAATAATGAACTTTCAATGTTGTGGAAAAAATCCTTGCAAGAGAAAGCTTCAGATATGTTAAACAAAAAAGAAAAAGTTGGAGTGGTACACAGGAGAAAAGATATGTAGCTTGAAGGCTGATGTTCTAACTGGAGCCAAGGCTTTTGCTCTCATTCTCAGAGGGGACCTGGGACAATCACCCCCGCCTAAAACTAAGAGTGTGAAAATCCTCACACACTAGCTCAATGATTTGGCATAAAAGCATCAGGTTTCTCTGATATATGAGTGGAATGCACTCTGTCTTTGAAAATCATAATCCATATACAATGTTATGAAAATATCTGGGCAAAATATCCGCAAAACCAAAGTAAAGAAGCAAGCTAGACTGAAAATCAATCAAAAAGCTGATCTGAATCTATTTAGTTCTATGGGACTCTGGCCAAGGAACCCAAAAGCCTTGTCCTATACAGAAACCTCTAAAACCCAGGGAATATATAGAACACAGAACAGACAAAAAAGTAGATCTAATTTCAAAACTGGTATAAACAGTGTTCATGTATTGATTCATTCAATTCAAGAAAGGTATTTCTAGATACCCAGGAATAAGAGTTTGAAATTCACTAAATATTGCTGGAAGAACTGCTAAAAGATTTAATTAGCAAGAAAGAAAATAAAGCCAGAAGATAAGAATGATATGCAGATAGTAATGGTGAGCAAGGAAAATTATAAAACTTATAGAGGAAGATAAATAATTAGCTATTAAATAAAATAATAAAAATAGATGATTATGTTAATAATAAAATGCTGCTACTGTAATAAAAACATTGAATATGTAAGGGAGAATTTAGGGAAGACGCCAAGATTCTTTTAGTATTAGCAAAATGTGCAGAGATAATGATTGCATTTAGGCTTTGCTTGGCAAAATAAAAAGTTATTTGTTTTAGTCAGAATCACTTACATTAAGTGTTGCTACAGACGAAACCAGTAATAGCAGTGGCTTAATAATAAGAATTTATTTCTAACTTATGCAAAGTCTAATGGGAGTCAAGAAGCTTTCTTGCATCTTAAAGCTGTCTTCTGTGGCAACTGTGTCCTACAAGGATATTGCAGCAATAAAAAAGAGGTACCCTGGCTTTTAGTCATTTCATTTTGAAAATAAACTAATCACTTCTAATTGTCCACCAGCTCAAATGCCTGCATTGTAACCACAAGAAAAGCTGTGAATGTGAGCAAAGGATAATTTGTCAGTCAAAAGTGCATATAAATATTTACCAAAGAATAGAAATAGAATATACAGCATTCAAAGAAAGAAATAATAAATGTAAATAAAATGTAGTAAAATCAATATGAAGAAAGGAAATGTAACAGAACTAAGGAATATTATTAAATACAAGTTATGAAATAAGGCTATATAACTCCAAACATATCAGAGATACAAATAAATTTAAATAAATTATCAACAAGAATCACATTCAAAATATCAATCTGTTTGCTTCATGCTAGGTACATGTCTAAAATATGTTACAGAGATTGAAAATAATCAAATTAGGGTATAAAAAGTAATCAAATAAAATTAAAGTTAATATAACAGAATAGAATATTATAGTAATATCATTACTATTAGAATAAATATGAAAACAATGAAGCAAAAATGGACATATCTTAAGATAATGCACAATAAATTTATAATAGTGATAACCTAAATAATAAACTAGTATCAAGATTTATGATAAAAAATTTGAGATAACTGTAAACAAAAATGACAAATCTAAATAATAGAGTGGAATTTTAAAATACATTTCTTAGAAATATATAGATCAGATAGAAAATACTGAATGAGGATACAGAAAATAATATAAAGAAGTAGATGTCACCAACAACACAGACAGGTTATTTGAGAACAAAGCTACCAGATAAGGCTGATAAAAAAGAAACACTGTATTTTATGAAATTAAAAAAGGAAAAGTATCTCATTCAGATTTTAGAAAGCATAAGATACTATTATTCTTAGTAAATTTAAGAACACACACACACACACAGAATACAAAGAAGTATATGCATTTGCCATAAAGTATAATACAAAATAATTATTAAGGAAAATAAAACAGAAATCAAAAACATCCTTCATCAAAGCTCCTGAAAGTTAACAGATCCCTTTGCCTGCCGGCTCATACAACTGCTGTGGGCAGCTTTATTGAGGTACGATTGACAGATAGAAAGTGTATGCCGTTGTTTTTATATATGTATACATCGTGAAATAATTGCCATAATAAAACTAACACATTCCTCACCTCACCTAATTACTTTTTGTGTTTGGTAAAAACAGATGACATTTGATAGCTACTGTTTTAGGAAATTTCAAGTATACAAAATGTCGTGATTAACTGTAGGCACATGCTGAACATTAAGTATCCCGAACTTGTTCATCTTATAACTGAAAGTTTATACTCTTGGACAAACATCTCTTCATTTCTCCTACACCCAGTATCAAGAACACGCAGGGAAATTATTAAACCTAAAATATTTTCAAATCAGCCATAAGGGAAAAAATAAACTTCAAAGAAGCAATAATAAGACAAAAATCTTACTTCTCAGCAGAAATTTTAGAAGCCAAAAGTCAATGGAATTACTTACTTGAAAGTGGTGAAAAAATAATTGTGAACATACAATTTTGCAACCGGGCAAATTATCTTTAAAAATGAAGGCAAATAGACATTATTTTTAATATGAACAAAATTTGGAGAATTCAGAGGCAACAATTCTGTACTAAAAATTGAAAAGAAAACTTGAGGACTTGCGGACAAAAAAAATTCACAAAATCATCATTATGCAGGAAATAGACAGGGAAAGGGCAAATATGAGGGTAAATCTAAAGTTTTATAAGTTTTTAAGCTTCTGTAGTGCCAACAACTTGGGAGGCCACATGGGAGGATTAAGACCAGGAGTTTAAAACCAGCCTGAGCAATATAGAGAGACTCCATCTCTTAAAAAAAAAAGTTATATGGGTTTTTGAACATGAAATATTGTAATATATGGTGACACAAGTATTATTTCATCTAAAGTGATAAAGATAACACGTTGTGATGTCTGGCATCCTTCAGGAAAATGCAACTTTACTAATTTAAGGTAGCTTATAAGAAAATAAGGATGCATGTTGTAATATCTCTATTAGAGGAGAAAAAAAAAGTTGCTGACTAACAAGTTCCTCAAGAAAAAACAAATGAGAAAAAATAACCAATGAGTCAAAATCAAGGCAAAAAAAAAAAAAGAGGAAGAAAATAGCAAATGGAATCATTAGAAAATAACAAGTTGCTGGTCTTAAATCCAAGTATCTCGGCAATTTCATTAAGATGCAAATTTAACAATCAACGTTAAAGAGAAATATTAATGGGCTTGAAAGAGGGAGAGAAAAGGGAGAAATTCTGTGCTGCCGGTAAGAGCCAAATATTCAACATAAGATAGCAGAAAGTCTAAAAAAAAAAGAATGTGAGGTGATATATTGCACAAATACTTATCAAAAAACTATTCATCTTCAAAGTAAGAAGTATAACCACAGATGAAAGTGACATTCTATAATGATAAATAGATCAAATAGTAGGAAGATATATCAACCCAAACTGCTAATATGCTTAATTAAATACTAATAGACCTACAGATAGAAATAGACATGCAGTAACTTTTGAAGATTTTAAGGTAACTTAGTATCTGAAAGAACAAACAGATATAAAAAAGTAGAGGTATCAATGATTTGAAAAATGTACATGAGAAACTTAAACGAATTGAAATATTGGAAATGCCAGAGCCAACACATGCACACTTCGCATTATTTTCAAGATCACAAGTAACATTTATCAAAATCAATTACATAATGGGCTGTAAGCCAAGTTCAACAAATTTCAAGAACTAAAACCGTATAGAATGTGTCGCTCTACGTTGGAATTAGCAGAGAAATTGCTCCAAAAATGAAACCCAGCAAATCTAAACTGTTTGGACATTATGTAATAACCTAAAAATCCTATGAGTTCAGGAAGAAGTAACAATAAAGTTTAGAATATATTTAAGCTGAATGATAACGACAGTGCAATATATCAAAATTAGCATCATGCAAGTTAAATGCAGTACTTAAAAATAATTTAGATCTATAAATGCATTTAGTAGAAAAGTAAAAGGGCTGAAAATCAATAACATTTCCAACTCAAAAAAATATTTTATATAAATTAATCCTTCCAAATTAAGAGACAAAAATGACAGATAAGAACAAATATTAAAGAATGAAAGAACAAATATAAGTTTCTATAAAAATCAACAGAGTTAAACATTGTTTCTTTGATAAAATTAACAAAATTAGTAAATACATTAACACACAAGAAAAAATGTAAGCATGTTATTGTCTCAGATATAAAAAAAAAATACATTTCTCAAGTTTCCTTAGATGCACCTAAAGTAAAATTAAAAAACAAAAATAGTGTGAACATTTTTTTTCAAAACAGACAATTTAAATAGAGATTCCTTGAGAATCACGGCTTATGAAAGCATATACAAGAGAAAAAGAACAGATAAACTAGTTCTCTCTTTTTAAAATGTTGATCTTATACAATCCCATCTAGAAAATATATTTAGAAAGAATATGTCATTCTTCCCAGGACATTTATGAGGCCAGCAAAGCATTGACTTAGACACCTTACATGGACATTACAACACAAAATTATAGGTAAATGTCTTTCTTTGAATATAGATAGAAAACACTTAAACTACATAAAGGGTAACACATCACAGCCAAGAGAATTTTATTTCACAAATGCAAGTATGATTTGATATTCAAAAATTAATCAATGTAATTTACATTAGTAGAATCAAGTTGAAAAAATTCAGAAGCAGAAAAAACAATCGAGTTTAATATCACTTTTTCATTAAAACTTCTCAGAAAACAATTTTTAAAAACTATAGGAAATATTAGTAAATAAAAATATAATAATAGCACCAATAAATATTAATAACATAAACCATGTATTTAGGGGAAAAAAAATAACACCATGGATATAAAGCAATAAGAACTTTCTCACATGATTGCTCAAAATGTAAACTGGTGCAATTTCTTTAGAATTTGGTGCAATCCACTAAAGGTAAATATATGATAACCTTTGTCCTAGAAATTCCATTTCTAGCAATTTTTATGAAAGAAAGACACACTTAACATGAATGTAAAGAAAAAGAAAAATGTTATTAATAGTTTTATTCATAATAGCCACATATTGAAAATAGGGTCAATGTTTAGCAACAAAAATTTTATCTTATTTTTAAATTAAAATATTATGAAGCAATAAAAATGAATTCTGCTACACATAACAACACAAACAAATCTTACTGATGTGATGTAGACTGAAAGAAGTTGGATCTTAAGAGTACAAGTAATACACAATTATATTTCTACTATGTTCAAAAGAGGGAAAAGTTATCTATAATGAGAGGAAATACTGAGTTAAAAGATAGGTTGGTCATGTTCCATAGCTTCATGTTAATGAAAGCCATGAGTTTATATATATATATATATATCAATAAAATATTCATCAATACATAAAGATTTGTGAGCTGTATGTGAATTAAAGCTCAGTGATAGTTAAAAGAAAGGGTTATCTTAAAATATTTGCAGAGAAAATGTCCAAAGTTCAATTAAAATATATAAAAGAAGAGTAAAGTACTATTCAGAATGTGATCAAAAGTTATACATTAGAAATAAATTTAACAGAAGTGTATTTTTTTTTGTTTGTTTGAGACAGAGATTTTTTGTTTGAGACAGGCTAGAGTCCAGCAGCACAATCTCGGCTCACTGCAACCTCCACCTCCTGGGTTCAAGTGATTCTTCTGCATCAGCCTCTTGGGTAGTTGGATTACAGGCCCACGCCACCACACTTGGCTAATTTTTGTAATTTTAGTAGAGACAGGGTTTCGTCATGTTGGCCAGGATAGTCTTGAACTCTTGATCTCAAGTTATCTACCCACCTCGGCTTCTCAAAGTCCTGGAATTACAGGCATGAGCCATTGCGCCTGGCCATAAGTTTGCAAAATTGTGTAGAGAAGATTAAGAGAATGTGGTAATCATTTGACTACCCAATAACTTTCAAAATTTATTTCCAATTTACATTTATGTGTATACTATGTTATACCCATCAGATGGCAAAAATCAAATTGAATAAAAATACTTAATGTTAATGAACATTTGGAAGACCTCAAATCTTATATACATTTTATGGACATTTAAATATAGTTAGCCATATTAGAGAAAAAATCAGGAATTCTGAGTACTTTTAAAATATACATAGGTTATGATTCCAAAATTAAAATTTTAAATGTATAGCACAAAGGAGTTCTTGGAAATGTGCTTAAGAGAAATGTAAAACGTTTGCTTATGGTAGCATCATTTAAAACTATACTATTTGAGAGCATGTACAAAAGTCATCCATAGATAACTGGATAAATAAAATGTAGAGCATTATCAAGTAGATATTATATTTCAGGTAAAATCAACAAACCAGACATACATGTATTATGAGTAACCTGAAAATAATGTTTAATAATAAAAATGGACATTAAATAATGGCATTTCCAGTCTGTTATTCATATCATACTATATATTATTTGACAATACATATATCAGAAATGGTATTATATTTTAAAATAATGAAACATCCTCCATATAACTGTAATTGCAATTGCCTACTTTTATTTTTTTAATTTAAGATCAGGGAACAACAGAGTTTCAGGAGAAGCCATCATTAGTGTTTTTACACACACACACACACACACACACACACACACACACACACACACACATATATAAATGTATATATATGTAACAACACTAATGATGGTTTCTCCTGAAACTATATATATATGCACATACATATGTATATGGCATCAATTATGATGTCATATATATGTTTTACATATAATGCTATATATAGCATCATAGTGTTTTATATATATATGACACTATATATATGTTAGCATCATGTATATTACTCTAATGGTGGTTTATATATATAAAAGTCATAATCTAAATATATATATGATATAATTTAAAATATGACCGCTTGATTAATCTTATGAAGGTGCTTATTTTGGAACCCATATTTTAATAAATGTAAACAATTATTATTAGTTCCATACCACCTCTAGGCAGATTCTGGAGAAGTAGTATGAAAAAGGTGATTTACGGAATATCAACTTTTGTTAGGAAGTCTGTACTATATTTTGTGAAGGCTGTGTATTGAGTACAGGTATCACTCATGTGTTAGGCCGTTCTTGCATTGTTTTAAAGACATATCTGAGACTGGATAATTTATAAGAAATGAGGTTTAATTGGCTCACAGTTCTGCAGGCTGTGCAGGAAGTGTAACACCAGTATCTGCAAGGTGGGGTTTAGGGGGAACAGGTGCTACATGCTTTGAAACAACCACATCTCATGAGAATGAACTCACTATTGCATGCACAGTGCCAAGTTAATGCTACTTAACCGTTCATGAGAAACTGCCCCCATGATCCAATCACCTCCCATCAGACTCACCTCCAACACTGGGGATTACAATTCAACACAAGATTTGGGTGGGGACACAGCTCCAAACCATATCACACATATTCTGGTGATTTGGGAAGAGAAATATAAACTGGCTTTGCCTTAGTGTTTTTTTGTCTTAATGTTTTTGTGAATTCATTTTCCTATACTATATATATAGTATATAATCCAGAAATCTATTTGTTTATTCTCACGAATTTCTAACAAATATACAAAAAGGGGCTGTAAACAATATGGTTATGTTAGCATCATTTAGGGAAAATATTGCAAATGTGTTTAATATACATAATAGGTAATAATGGGCAAAATATTTTAATTGTAGAATGGATGGGCCAATTCAGGATAATTAACATATCCCCCTCTTTACACATTTGTCATTCTTTCATGGTGGTAATATTCAAAATCCTCTCTTCTAGCTATCTTGAAACATGCACTACATTATTGTTAGCTATAGTCACCCTACTGTGTAATGGAACACAATAATTTATTTTTCCTAACTATAGCTTTGTACTCATTGGCCAACCTCTTTTTATCCGTCCCTTCCCATTACCTTACCCTTATCTGATAATGGCTATTCTACTCTCTACTTCTATGAGATCAACTGTTTTCATTCCATTTATGAATGAGATCATGTGGTGTTAGTCTTTCTATGTTTGGCTTATTTCACTTAACATTATGTTCTCCAAGTCCATCCATGTTGTTGCAAATGACAGGATTTCATTGTGTTTTATGGCTGAATAGGACCTCATTGTATATATATGCATATGATAAGAAAATGTGGTGTATGATGAATGGATACCTATTTATTTTTAAGAATTTATGTACAAGAAATTTCACACTCTGTGATGTGTACCTCTATACATCTTTGCAAATCCACACAGTAGCATATTCACAAACAAAATCAAGACACAGAATATATTCAACACCCCAGAAATATTTATCCTGATACCCTGTTGTAGTCATATCTCCCCAGTCTCCAAATCCTGGCTACCTGGGAATATATTCTGTGTCCCTGAAGTGTGCCTTTTCCAAAATGTCATATAACTGGAATCAGAGTATGTAGCCTTTGGAGTTAGCCTCTTCTATTTAAAAAAATACATTTGAGATTCAAGATGTTATGTGACTCAATAGTTAATTTTTTTTATTGCTGACCACAGTTCCATTGTATAGATTTGACACAATTTATCCATACATTGTTACACTGAAAGCTGTTATAAATATTTGCATGTGAGTTATGAGGAAGAACGTTGATGTCTGCAATGATAATGATGGATTTGTCTATTTCTTCTTTAATCCTATATTGCTTCATTCATTTTGAATCTCTGTTGCTACATGCACTATTCTGCCTCTTGTGCATATGATTTTTTGGCTCAAAAAAAGTAGTTTTATTTTATCATATTTCTTAATTATTGAAATACCACAGAATTAAACCTCTTAAATTTTCTTTTTTTTTTTTTTTTGAGAGAAAGAGAGGAAGTTTTTTTTTTTTTTTTTTTTTTTTTTTTTTTTTTTT
>PVKP010033122.1:0-25282 GCA_004027715.1 Plecturocebus donacophilus | reverse complement strand
TCCAAGGAAGCAGAGTGGTACAGAGGAAGGAAACTTGAGGGTAAATTCAACAGTGACATAACTGAGATCTCAACATGAGAAAGCTGACAAAACATGAATTTTTGCTGTGAAATTTCTCTTTGCAAAATATGAAGAAAAGTCAGTCAATGGGCAGTAAATAAGAGTAGGTGGTGAACTTTTGCTGTCAATTCTCCTCACAGTATCTTGCAGAGGCATCAAAAAAATTGCTTAGTCCTTCTCTGGGACCAGTTTCAGAACTTTTCCAATTGCAATGGTCTTACCCTCATCTCTTAAAGTAAAACGACCCATCTGAGGAAAATCTTTGAACGTCTCGAGGCAGATGGTTCCTGCTGTCCTTAAACGGGCAATGCACACTTGATCTTGTTTCACGAAGCGGGGTCGTATCTTACTTTTTTCTCCTGATTTTTTGTCTACCAAAGAGATTAAGGCTGTTATCTCAACTTCCTCAATGCAAGTATGAATGTGCAGCACCGCATTATAACCTGGGCAGATGATGGATTTGTGCTCAATAATCACTATCTGAACATCAAACGTGCGTCCAGAATGGCAAAGGTTACTCGGATCACAAAGTATGAAACCTGGAAGAATCTCTTCTTCTTCAATTCCCTTCAGTCTGATTTTGAGGTTTTCACCTGGGGCTACAAAATCAGTTTCAGTATCATCAGAAAGTATTCCAAGAACTTCTACATTGTGCTTGTTTGGCATCATCACAAGCTGCTGGCCTTTAAAAATGGACCCAGATTCCAGCTTTCCCAGGACCACAGTGCCCATATCCTTGTACTTATCCACAATTGGCAGTCTAATTGGTCCATCAATTGATCTGTTGAAGTTTGGCATGTTATCCAAATATGCAATAAATGGTAATCCAGTGTACCAAGGGCAGAAATCTGACTGCTCTTTAATGTTTGCTCCGGTCAGTCCTGAGCAGGGCATAAAGTGAATGTCCTTTTTTGGACTGAAGCCGACTTTTTTCAAAAAGGGTACCAGTTTTTCTTTACATTCTTCATATCTCTCGATGCTCCAATTTACTGTGGGATCATCCATCTTATTAATAAGCACTACTAAATGTTTTACACCTGCAGTTTTTGCCAACATCGCATGTTCTCTTGTCTGTCCACCTTTTTCAAATCCAGTTTCAAACTCTCCTTTCCTGGCAGAGATGACCAGCACAGCCAAATCAGCTTGAGAAGCACCACCAATCATGTTGGGGACAAAACTCTTGTGGCCAGGGGCATCTAAAATTGTGAAATGTTTCCTTTCTGTTTCAAAATAGGCACGACCCACTTCGACTGTTTTACCCTTGTCTCGTTCTTCCTGATTTGTATCTAAGGCCCAGGACAAATACCAGGTTTCTCTGTTTTTCTCCTTAGCTTCTCTTTCATATTTCTCCAGTGTTCTTTTGTCAACCATTCCAGTCAAAAACATTATCTGTCCTCCGATGGTTGACTTGCCAGCGTCTACATGGCCAATGAATACTACATTTACGTGTTCTTTCTTAGGAGCACATGAGGGTACGATCACAGATTTGGATTTTCTTACTTCCTCTTTCTCCTCCATCATCTCCCGGCCACTTTCTTCTGGGGACCCTGAATGTCCCGTGGAACCACCCCCAGGCTCGGCTTCACTTACTTCTTTACTGTGCTCCCATGATTCTTCTAGGGCCATTTCCACCTCTCCATTTCCTACAACAGGTTCTGAAAGTTCCATGGTAACGGCTGAATTGGAACCTTCAAGCGACACTAACGGTTCCTCTCGGGAAGTTTCCACAGGTGCCCCCCGTCCCATCCTTTTACCTTCAGGGTATCCCGCGCCGGTGCAGGTTTCAGCGTTGCGGCCGCAGCCGGCCGGCGGGGTGGGCGGCTGAGTCGGGCCCCGCAGGAAGGACGGCACGAACTCCGCGGCATGCACGTTAGGCACGAAGGGCTTGGCGTTGACGTTGAGCTGGCGGCTGAAAGCCGAGCTGAGGGGCTCGCGCCGGGCCTCGGCCACCGCAGAGAAGACTCCATCCCCGCTCGACCCCGGGGCTTCCACGTCCACCTGGTCCCAGCAGTCGGGCGCCGAGTCGCTGCTGCTGCTGCCCGAATCCATGGTCTCAAGACTTGCTGTGTGGCAGTGAGGGAGCTGGCTCAACAGGCCAGAAAGGGCGGGCTCCGCCGGCGGGGTTCAGGCAGCAAGAGCGAAGGGCCAAGGGGTAGCGACACGAACCTTAGCGGCGCCGGGAAGGCAGCTAAGCGCCGATGCTGCATTCGCAACTGCGGCGGCAGCAGGAGATATGGCGGCTCAACACTCTCCTCTTGTGTGTGAGCGGATCTCCTCCCCCAAACCCCAACCACTTCCGACTCCTCCACCCCCGACCCAACGCCGGGAGTGGATTGACCCCTCGCTGCCATCCGTACGCTGGGCCTCCTTACTTCTCAGCCAGGGACTAAGTCCAAAAGTACTATTTTTTAAAACGAAAATTTCCATTCACTTTTTCTTCACACGATCTGGCAGAGCAATTTGACCAAAATCTGATGATTAAACGTAGCTAGACAGGCACATATGATTTACATGATTTACAATTCTACTAAAAAAGATTCAAGTAAAAGTGAACATTCCTATTGAACAAATGGGAGGCAGGATAAGGGTTAACTATACGGATATGCAGAAACCCAGCAACTGAAGGGAGAGATAAGGAATGAGTAGGGAGGGACTCATGAAATATATGAGTTTGTAGCTGAACTTAGGAAATGCAACTTAAGATCACTCATTAATTTGAAATCCGCAGGCCTTTTGATTTGCCCTTTCCAGTGGGCCCCCATAAGCCTGTAACTTCTGCTGATGGCTTCTATAGTTTAAGGATAGGGTTACAACTTGTTTTCATGTTAAGCACCCTGGCTGTGTGGGGGGAGAGAATTTCCAAGGAGATCCTTGTTTCACTGAAGCTTCTAGTCACTTCATATGCAGATGCCTGCATAATGGCTGGCCTGCCATTCAATGGTGGATCACACGACAAGCACAGCACTCAGATCACTCTTGTTTTACCAAACAACTGCATTCTGGGTGTACCTCCGCTACTCTCCGGCACCTCCCCAGAGTACGCCCTGCGTCCACAGGCCTCGGGTTTTCCTGCCTCATTTCGAGGGGCTTGGAACCCTACTCACTGCCGGTGCTGGCTTTGGTCTAAGAATGAATCAATGTCCTGTTGAACCCCTCTTCAATTTATGGTAATGAGACAGGGATGTAGGACTCAGCCTAATTAAACCAATTAGGACTTCTGAGATAAACAAAGACCTTAACACCCTAATCAAAAGAATCTCACTCTCAGAAAGTGTTAACAGTTGAGCCAAAGCCTCGGTGATATTGTTTGTAAATTAATTTAGTGCAAACTGTGATAGAAAAAATAAACTTATTCTTCTGAATCTGTTTTTAGTCTTCATGTACTCAAATCTGCCACCTTTTCCTTTTATGAATTCAGGTTTTGTGACATACTTAAAAAGATTGTTCAGTCCAAACAATCTGCTTAGTACAAGATGATGTCACATAGTTGGATATTAAATAAATCCAACAACAAAGCAAAATATTATAAAACCAAGTACCTGATTTATAACTTGAGAATTGTGTTCTCCAGACTGTAAGGATAAGAAAAAAAAGACAGACTTGTACCCTCGATGTTTTCTTTCTGGGGCTGCCACTATTTTACTAGTTCTGTACTGTTTCCAAACCTTTAGACACCAAACACCTTCATTCTTTTTGCTTCCAGTTTTGGCTTAATTAGTTGCAGTGACATAAATAGAATGTGCACGGTTATTCACAATAAACAGGAGGAACTGAAAGGTGGAATGTGCAGAGAGACCCTGGACACTACTCCACAAAAGTACTGGAGACTTCTTGGACATTCTATGAACCTACAATGGACATTTCTGGGAGAACCTGTTAAGGTTTTGGCAGTCATGTTCACATAAGTTAATTCACGCAGGGAAGCAGGGGGTGAGTCAAATACATTGGTCATGAGCATGTTGGCATGACTGCTACTTAGTGATATCTCATAGAACAGAGGATACTTCAACGTTAGAATCATAAAGGAGAAATGAGAAATAGTCTGTGAATATCCTCATAATCCATCATTGCCGGGGTTCCCAGGTAAACCCAAAAGAGAGAGAGGCACTGACCAGATTGTTTCCAGAGAGATTGGCCTTGGACAAAAATCTTTTGGTTTGTGTGATGAGATGCTTGTCTCCAGTCTCTCTGCCTAAGAGTTCATCAGTAAATGAGACAATTTTCCTCATCAAAGGCTTTAAAAAAGAATGTAGGTAACATCCAACCATTGTTTAATTCAATCTTTTTCCTCCTTTAAAAATACTTTTTATTGTAAAATATAGCACAAACACAGAAAGTCGCACTAAAAAATTATAGCTTATTGACTTATGAGAAGGGAAACACACTTGTAACAGCCATCCAAGTTAATAGAAATTTGCCAGCCAACCCAGAAGGCCTACCTGTTCCCTGTTAAATCACAAATGACTTCCTCCACCTCTCAATGTAACTTCTATTGTGACATTTATGGTAATAACCTATACAATTTTCCATACAGTTTTATTATACAAATGTGTATACTCAGACACTACAGTTCAATTTGCCTTTTTTGATATTTCTTTTAAGTCTCTTTTAATCTATGAGTACCTAATTTATCCTTTTTCATGTCATTTATTTATTGAGGAAAGTGGATGATGTGACTGATAGAGGTTTCTTTTTTTTTTCTTTTTTTTTAAATTATACTTTAAGTTCTGGGGTACATGTGCAGATCGTGCAGGTTTGTTACATAGATATACACATGCCATGGTGGTGGTTTGCTGCATCCATCGCCCCATCATCTACATTAGGTATTTCTCCTAATGCTATCCCACCCCAATCCCCTCACCTCCTGCTATTTCTCCCCTAGCCCCCCACCCCCCAGGCCCTGGTGTGTGATATTCCCCTCCCCATGTCCGTGTGTTCTCCTTGTTCAACACCCACTTATGAGTGAGAACATGCAGTGTTTGGTTTTCTGTTCTCGTGCCAGTTTGCTGAGAATGATGGTTTCCAGTTTTATCCATGTCGTTGCAAAGGTCACGAACTCATCTTTTTTATGGCTGCATAGTATTCCATGGTGTATATGTACCACATTTTCTTTATCGAAACTATTATTGATGGGCGTTTGGGTCAGTTCCAAGTCTTTGCTATTGTGAACAGTGCCACAATGAACATACGTGTGCATGTGCCTTTATAATATAATGATTTATAATCCTTTGGGTATATACCCAGTAATGCTGGGTCAAATGCTATTTCTATTTCTAGATCCTTGAGGAATTGCCACACTGTCTTCCACAACGGTTGAATTTATTTACACTCCCAATAACAGTGTAAAAGCGCTCCTTTTTCTCCACATCCTCTCCAGCATCCGTTGTCTCCTGATTTTTTAATGATCGCCATTCTAACTGGTCTTAGGTGGTATCTCAATGTGGTTTTGATTTGCATTTCTCTAATGACCAGTGATGATAAGCTTTTTTTCATATGTTTATTGCCTGCATAAATGTCTTCTTTTGAAAAGTATCTGTTCAAGTCGCTTGCCCACTTTTGGATGGGGTTGTTTGTTTCTTTTCTTGTAAATTTGTTTAAGTTCTCTGTAGATTCTGGATATTAGCCCACTGGCAGATAGGTAGATTTCAAAATTGTTTTCCCATTCTGTTGGTTGCTGGTTCACTCAATTGATAGTTTCTTTTGCTGTGCAGAAGCTGATAAGTTTAATTAGATCCCATTTGTCTATTTTGGCTTTTGTTGCATTTGCTTTTGGTGATTTAGTCATGAAGTCCTTGCCCATGCCTATGTCTTGAACAGTAGTGCTTAGGTTTTCTTCTAGAGTTTTTATGGTGTTAGGTCTTATGTTTAAATCTTTAATCCATCTGGAGTTAATTTTTGTATAAGGTGTAAGGAAGGGGTCCAGCTTCAGCTTTCTGCATATAGCTAGCCTGTTTTCCCAACACCATTTATTAAATAGGGAATCCTTTCCATATTGCTTGTTTTTGCCAGATTTGTCAAAGATCAGATGGTGGGTAGTTGTGTGGCATTCTTTCTGAGGCCTCTGTTCTGTTCCATTGTTCTATATCTCTGTTTTGGTACGAGTTCCATGCTGTTTTGATTACAGTAGCCTTGTAATATAGTTTGAAGTCAGGTAGCCTGATGCCTCCAGCTTTGTTTGTTGTTTTTGATTTTTTGTTTTTGCTTAAGATTTTCTTGGCTATGCAGGCTCTTTTTTGATTCCATATGAAATTTAAAGTTTTGGTTTTTTTTTCAATTATGTGAAGAAAGTCAATGATAGTTTGTTGGGGATAGCACTGAATCTATAAATTACTTTGGGTGGTATGGCCATTTTCACGATATTGATTCTTCCTAACCATGAGCATGGAATGTTTTTCTATCTGTTAGTTCTCTCTCTTATTTCCTTGAGCAATGGTTTGTAGTTCTCCTTGAAGAGGTCCCTCACATCCCTTTTTTTTTCCATTCTCAGCTTTGCTGACTGTATCCCTATAGTAGAGTTTAGAATGTTCCTTTGTTCTCTGTATTTCCAGTTTATCAATAATTAAATCTTTTAGCTTGACCAGATTCAGATACAAATTTTTTCTTTAAAAAATTTTATTTTTTTTTTGACAGGGTTTCACCATGTTTCCCAGGCTGATTTCGAACTCCTGACCTCAGGTGATCCACCTGTTTCGGCCTCCCAAAGGGCTGGGATTACAAGCGTGAGCCAGGCACAATTTTTTGACAAGAATACTTCAAGGGAATTTTGATTATTTCCATCAAGAGGCATATGAGGTTGGGTTGTGACTCTTTTTACAGTTAGTCACAATTATTGACACTTGTGTAGAAACATATCATTAGAGGTTGTAAAATTGTGATATTGCACTTCTGTCATTCTTTGTTTTTTTATTAACTGGAGTGCTGCTCCAGAAAATTTCTTTAAGCAATTTTGTTACTTTGCGATATAGATTGTAAAGGAAATGCAGGAAAAATGTTTGTTTCTTTTGTGTTATTTGGGAGTTTTCAAAAATAATGAGTTGATTCCCTAGAATCTTTCACAGATAACAAAATAAGGATTTTAAATGGAATAATTATGAATTATTGGATTTATATATATTTGAGGCATTTTGAAAAATTTAACTGACTATACTTACTGATGATCATTTGACAGTGGATGCCTCTTCAGGTTGAGGTCTGAATGCTTTTGAGACTATGCTAGTAGTCCTTGATTTTTTACTTATTATATGGTGTGACAAGATGTACCAGGCCAATTTTACAAATTTCTGCCAAACCAGAAATACTGGTTCTCGATGATAACATGGAAAGATAGATAGAATTAGAAAATAAAGTAATTACTCATTTGATTATCTTACCTATACATGTAGTAGTCTCAGTACTACCACCATCAGTATAATTTAAAATAAACATTTTTTTCTTTGCATAAATGTTCTCTGTATTCTCTGCCTGTATTTCACAGTTGAATTGCATCTATCTGATAGAAACTTTCATTGAGTGCTTCCTAAGTGTAGGTCATATTTCAATTATTTTATATGGATTCTCTCATTTAATTTTCCCTACCATCCTGTGAAGAAGGTAGTCTTATCACTCTCTTTTACAGATAAGAAAATAACAATCAGAGAGGCCAGGGGAATTACTCAAGGTTGCATAGCTAATAAATAGTGGACTTGGAGTTCAAACACAAACAGTATGATTCTAAGACCACACTGGCTTGTATCATCTATTATATATATATAAAGAAAGGAATAGGGAGATTTGGCAGGGTTAAATCACAAATAGAGGGAGAAGGTAAAATGTTAGATTATCTGGAAAGAATGGAAATATAACAAATTTAAGAGAGAAAGGATAATTCAGTGTAGTTCTTTCATGAGGGTTTATGCTTCCTTCCTGAAGTAGGAGATTGGAAATTGTGAGGGAAGACTGCAATAAGAAAAATTATGAATAGGGGAAGATTTACAATAGGCTCTTATGGCATTGGGGAGGTAGCTGATTTGGGAGTAATAAAGTTAGTTTTTAAAGAAATTAGGTAAACAAGGCCGGGCACAGGGGCCCACAGCTGTAATCCCAGCACTTTGGGAGGCCAAGGCAAGCGGATCACGAGATCAAGAGATCGAGACCATCCTGGCCAACATGGTGAAACCCCATCTCTACTAAAATTAGCTGGGTGTGGTGGCGGGCACCTGTAGTTCCAACTACTTGGGAGACTGAGGTAGGAGAATTGCTTGAACCCAGGAGACGGAGGTTGAAGTGAGCTGAGATCACGCAACTGCACTCCAGTCTGGCCACAGAGAGAGACTCCATCTCAAAAAAAAAAAAAAAAAGAATTTAGGTAAACAAAAGCAGCACCAGACTGGAGCACATAATACTTTAGGTTATGAGATTCCTCTCTTTCCCCATCTTACGTCTAGCATCATTGGGCAACCTGGGGCACAAGCAGAGTCTTAAGTTTCATCCAGGTTTAACTAATGGTGGTGTATGGTGGGCTGAAAGGAGGAGAGCAGAAAAATATTAAGGAGCTAGTAAACACAGAGTTAAGAATACTGTACCTTATATTGGTTCTCTTGGCTTATGTGGCAGCCCCATTCACATTCAGTGCTTCTCAGTACTGAAAAGGCTAAAAAACTTAAGCCTCCATTTCCTAGAGTTTTGCTGCTAGGATTCCAAATGCATTTTACCTTCTGCCAATATGATGCACCCTAGACAGATTTCATTAAAGCCAATCTAAGTGTAGAGTGATGTGGGGTAAGGCAAGCATAACTTGGAGGTATAGACCTAGCTGGGAAATGTATCTCCCTTGAGCCAACAGTTCTGGTGGAGTTTCCTGCTTCTAGGAAGGTAACTAAGGTACTGTATGCCAAGAACTTGCAGTTGTACTGGAAGCCTCCTGATTCCTCAACTCTCCAACTGTGAAAGAGGTGGCAGCTCTCCTTGAGGCTCAATTGTGCTGTATGATTGTGGTAATTATTCACGTCTTACATGGCAACAGGCAAGAGAGAGAACATGTGTAGGAAAACTGCCCTTTATAAAACCATCGGATCTCGTGAGATTTATCACCATCACGAGAACAGCATGGGAAAATCCCACCCCATGATTCAATCACCTCCCACGGGGTCCCTCCCATGACACATGGGGATTATTACAATTCAAGGTGAGATTTGTTTAGGGATACAGAGCCAAACCATATCATCCATTCTGAGGCAGTCCCCAGTTCTTGCAATGCCCACACCTTGATCTTGGACTTCCAGCTTCCAGAATTGTGAAAAACAAATTTTTGCTCTTTATAAATTATGTGGTCTCAGGTATTTTGTTATAGTAGCTTTCATAGACTAAGTCACCTAGTAAACATATGCACATATGTCTTACACATCCCAGAATTTGCATGCAATGACACAGGAGAGCAAGCTCTTAGCTCCGTGTTAGGAATCAGAAAATTGATGTTTGAGGGAAAAAAGGCTGGTCACAAAAGGTTCTTTGATGTGGCCAAGACCCAAACACTCATTAGTCTTCAAAATGCACACCCATAATAAAAAATAAAAAACATAGAGATTAAGAAGCAGAGAAGAGGAACCTGGTGATTCATTGACAAATTACAACCATAGGAGCGCTGATACTACAGTAAAGAGGAAGTGTGTTAGGGAATGAGCACATTTGAGCTGTGCAAGACTGTAGGAAGTAGAGCAACAGTAGATGACTACACAGACTAGCATAGAGCAAACAGCATGAATCAGAATTAATAATAATGTGAAGAAATGAATTTTGCAAGCCAAAAGATAATCAAATCTACGAGCCTAGTTGAGGTCACTTGTTCCCTAATAAGTAGGAAGATCCAGTAAATGAGAGTGAGTCTTAGTTTTTCTGTCTCCAAATGCAGTAATACTTGAATAACGCCAGAGATCGAAAAGTAGTAATGACAGTTTTAAACATCTGGTGGAAGGACGGGAGCAGTAATGTTATAATAAAACAATCAAGTATGATGTCAATATACCTCACTAAGTCATTCGACATACTTCAAGCACACATTTACTAAGCACCTACTTTGTGACTGCCCCTGTGTTCTAGTAGTCAGATTCACATGGGAAGTTTGCATCATGTGGGGAAAATGTTAGTGTCAATAAAATAATAACTGACATACATTCAAATACAAGTACATTTTGAGTGCACAGTTAGCTCTAAAAGAAAATATCATTTCCTCCATGATAAAATTCTAGGTCTTGAAAATTGCTAAGAGAATATAGGTTGGGAGTGGTGGCTCACGCCTGTAATCTCAGCGCTTTGGGAGGCTGAGGCAGGTGGATCACGAGGTCAGGATTTCAAGACAAGCCTGGACAACATAGTGAAACCCTATCCCTACTAAAAATACAAAAATTAGCCAGGTGTGGCATGCGCCTGTAGTCCCAGCTACTCAGGAGGCTGAGGTCAGAGAATCACTTGAACCCAGGAGGCAGAGGTTGCACTGAGATGGCGTCACTGCACTCCAGCATGGGTGACAGAGTGAGACTCTGTCTCAAAAAAGAAAAAAAAATAAGCTGTGAGGAAATTCATATGTTAATTAGCCCAATTTAGCCATTCTACAATGAATACATAATTAAAACAACATATTGTACACATTACAATTTTTATTAGGCTATTAGAAATAAAGAAAAATGTCAAATAAAGAAAAGAAAAAAATGTCTAAAAATATTAGATGCTAGGGAACAAATTCATTACTTTGAAACTGGGTAAACTGAGACAAAATTGAAACCATTAACTGTGTTTGTCATATAAGCTATAATACTTGATTACCAAGTAGAGGATCAGAGAAGTTTCTTATCAGAGAAGATTTCCATCTGACAAATGAAGAAGGATACACAGAGGTAAAGACCTCATAGTAAGGCTCAAATGACACGTGATTTAGGCAATGACCACCAATATCCACTCCCATTGCGAAGGACAGACAACCATTCAGTATGCGTCCCTAATAGATTTATGCAACTCTGCCTCTGAGGTACCTTTGCTAAAATATCAAGCCAAATATGATGGAGACTCTAGATGTAACTCTAAATTCACAGGAAAGGGAGGAAACAGGAGTGTGTTAAACAATGTCAATGAAAAGAAATCAGCAAACCCCAGCATGTGGGAGACATTATAGAATAAAGGACTCATTTCTCAAAAGAAAGATAGGGAGACAGAGAGAGTGAATTTTACCAAAGATTAACAGACATAACAACCGATTACAATGCGTGAGACTAAATGGGGTCTGAAGTTGAAAAACTCAAAGGAAAACATTAGCACTTATGACACAATAAGGGAAATATTAGCTGTGAATGAATATTGAAGATATTTGGCACTTATTCATTATTGTTTAAGCATGATAATGGAATATATTATATTTTTAAGTAGTGTTTTTAGGTTGTCTTTTTCTCTGACAGATATATTCAGCAGTATATATGGATTAACTGATATGATGTCTGGAAGTTCCCTGAAGCTAAGCTGGAGGGGTGGGGGAAGTTAGTGGATATAGATGAATAACATTGACCAAGACTTTATGATTGTTGAAGTGGAGTGTGATCTATATGTAGGTTCCTTATCATATAATAGCTTGTCTTGTATCTGCTTGACAATGTTTATAACAGATTGTTTTTTTTTAAATGTCCAAATCGGTCACAATATAGACTGCTGAAATCAGAGTTTCTGGATATGGGGCTGGAGCATTAGTATTTCTAAAACTACCTTCAAACGTGCTTAAACTAAAGTTTAAAGCCAAAGATCAACAGGGCCTCATTCTTTTAATTTCTTGTGATAAGAAGGCTGAAAGTACACGTGTCCTGATTCAGCTGCTCAGAGACCCACAAAAACATCCAGGCTTCCATACTGCTTTGCCATTTTCAACAAGTTGTCTCCATGACTTCTTGCTTGTCACAGCATGACTCCAGGCATCTCTGTTGCATTCCGAGTTATCAGCATTCTTTTCTTTGACATCGTTTTAAGAAACCATCTTTTTCTACAGAAGCCTCCCAGACATTTCCTGTACACCTCACTGGGCACACCTGGGTCCCATGTCCACTACTAGCTGCAGGGGAGGTTGAAAACCATCGTTTGACAAAGGGGATTGTGATAGCCGTGATTAGAAGAATCTTGAGGGGGCCCTCCAGGACTGGACATATTGCTTCCTTGAACAAAAGCAGTGTGTTTACCATCTGATATTGATGGGAAAGGCTGTTGGGCCAGCAATTGACAAAGCCAGTGAGAAAGGAGTAGAACTCCTAGGATCAAAAACACAGTCAGGGGCAAGGATTGAATATGGACTCAAGGGAATAAACTCACAGTAACTAAGCCATATACTGTGTCCAGGGAAATTTCTCTTTTTATCTGCTACATTGTTCAGTACTCACAACAGTTCTACAAAGCAAAAATTGGCATTATATCCATGTTATGTATGAGGGACTAGAATAGAAGCTCAATTAGAAGGGGCCACGTGGTTTAATCAGCATTCTGATTGGTGACTTCATGGGGCATTATTTTTCCGTGTACCACTGGTCATAATCACTTCTGAAGATTCCCCAAATCACCATGGGAAACGTTAACAGAGGAAGGAAAAGAGGTCTATTGTTTGCTCAGCACAGCGTGAGGCATATTTCATGTAATGATTCGAACATATGTGACACCTATATTCTGTCTCTGGATAATGACTGTAGTCCAGACAGTGTCCATCGCACAGTGCTGGTATTGGTATTAGTTGCCATAGATATTAGCTACTGTGAGGCAAGATGGCTAGGGGGAGACCTATGTTAATTCTAGCTAAATAATTACAAGCTTGCTTGGCTCAGAGTACACTGAAGTTTATATACCGAACTAAACTATATTATTGGTGCAGTTAATTAGAAATCAAGCGGCAACAGGAGGCCTAAGGTAAAGACCATCTGAGAGCACAGTAACACCAGGGAACACCTCGGGGTGGTTGCAGAGCAGGCAATACTGCTGTGGTCCCATGAATGCCTTCTCAATAAGGAAACTGCATGAGGGTCTCGTCAAGAGGGCTTACGCAAAGATTTCTGAGAAGGGAGGTGACCTCGGCTCACAAGATCCGGGAGGGTCTTTGCAGATAGGAGCTGGCAAGGAGGAGAAAACCCTTGTAGGGCAGAGATCACAGAACGCCTCAGGCTCTGCCTAGGTTCTCCGAATATGGAGTGATTTTAATTGCTCCATGTCCTCAATGCTCGGGAGATAAAAGCCCCTGGATGTGTTGGGTGTGGTCAGACCGGTTGCTCCTAATCTGCTATACTTCTAATGCAGCCGCACCCTGATAACAATCAGTGATAAACTCTGAGCACTAGTTTATCTTCCCCCCAATCTTACCGACCGCTTCACCTTCCCCTACCACGCCCATAAGATCAATCAGATTGTGCACATAATAAAGGAGTTTGGAGGCCGGGCGCGTGGCTCAGCCTATAATTCCAGCACTTTGGAAGGCCGAGTCAGGCGGATCACAGGTCAGGAATTTGAGACCAGCCTGACCAACATGGTGAAACCCAATCTCTACTAAAAAATTACAAAAATTAGCCGGGTGTGGTGGTGCGCACCTGTAATCCCAGCTACTCAGGATGCAGAGGCAGAAGAATCGCTTGAACCCGGAAGGCGGAGGTTGTGGCTAGCGGAGATTGCGCCATTGCACTCCAGCCTGGGCAACAAGAGCGAAACTCCCTCTCCAAAAAAAAAAAAAAAAGTCTTTGGAACCCAGAGCTCGGGGCCAACGCAGTTCACCCCTTGCAAGAGTGGGTTGGACCCCTGGACCCATGCTGTAAACTTCTACTCTTGTATCTTTGTCTTTATTTCCTTTTCTCACTCCCCTGGCACCGCTGGGACACGGGGCACCACGCACAGGGTTGGGCTGGTTCCCAACAGCTACCACATTCGCCATTATTTGTCCTTGCCCCTTCTATGCAGGTGGCGTATCTATGATGTCTCAGGAACAAGCCTTACAAACGTGTGATTTCTATTTGGCCTTTCCCTCTCCTTCTATTCTTCTGTTTCCAATACTCAGTTAAAGTCAAATATTGAATTACTAGTTTCAGGTTTAAATTTTTCAGTTCTCCATTTTTCAGTGAATCCATTTGATTGATGTCTTAGTCCATTCTGTATAGCAGAATATCTGAGACTGGGTAATTTATAAAGAAAAGAAGCTTACTTAGCTCATGGTTCTGCAGGCTGGGAAGCTCAAGGGGTATGGTGCTGGAATCCTCTTGGCTTCTGGTGAGGGCTGTGTCATATCATGGGCAAGGTCAAAGGGGAAGTGGACACATGCAAAGAGGCCAAACATGAAAGGCAACCTCACTTTATTACAATTTGCTGGCTTGGGAAGTAATCTATTCCTGAGAGACCTAATCCAGTTTCAGGAAAACAAGAACTCAAGTCACTCTTCTGAGAAAGGCACCAAACCACCCATGAGGGCAGAGTCCCCATGACTTAAATGCCTTCCATTAGGCACCGCCTCTTTAAGGTTTCACCTTTCAACATGGCTTCTCTGGGAATTAAGGTTCCAACATGAGTTTTGTTGAGATTAGACCATATTCAAGCCATAGCAACAGATGCTCAAATTCTAGTTTTCTGACGAAATCCCAACTTTGTTATCCATATTCTTGAATATATGAATCATAATTATCCTGCTCCAATATTGGTGTATTGGTATTTTCTTTTGTCTTTTTATTCTCTGGGTCTGTTTCTTGATAAGTCTGGTAATTGAATTAAATGTCAGGCATTACTAATCAAAAAGTTTCAACCAGGCACAGTGGTTCACGCCTGTAATCCCAGCACTTTGGGAAGCTGAGGCAGGCAGATCATGAGGTCAGGAGATCGAGACCATCCTGGCCAACATGGTGGAACCCCGTATCTTTAAAACATAAATAAATAGGGCCGGGCATGGTGGCTCACGCCTGTAATCCAAGCACTTTGGAGGCCAAGGCGGGCAGATCACCTGAGGTCGGGAGTACAAGACCAGCCTGACCAACATGGTGAAACCCCGTCTTTAAAAAAAAAAAAAATACATAAATAAATAGATAAAATAAAAAGAAAATAAAAGTTTTAAGGGCTCTACATGATGTTATCTCCCTCCCTATAAGATTCATCCTCTCTTCTGGCAGGCTGTTAGTGAAGGGACCATCACGTCCATCCAGAGACAGCTGACTCAAGGATGCTTCAGACTTTATAAAGTTTCGTCTACCTCTGATTTTTCCCTCTCAAGTTGCAGCTCTCCAGGCTCTTAACTGTTAGTCTGGGGTGTTTAATAGAGGTCCCATTTTGGGTGACTTCTGAATTCAGTATTTTACTATGCAATGCTGGGGGCTGCTGATCTGTTGAGATTTTTAAGTGCTGTCTGTTGAGCTTCTTAGTCACGTGTTTTCTGTAGCTTAAGTATGGACAAATGCTTCTAGGAATAAAACCACCCCATATTGGTCTCACTTTTGTCTGCTTTTCTTTTTCCTGAGATCTTGACTTCTCAAATATTGACGAGTTTGGTTGTCTGAACTCTAAGTTTTGTTTCCATGGCTTTCTGAAGAGCTGATACCTTCTCTACCTCTTAGCAAATGTTTTGTGTGTTGAATGATGTCCTCTCACACCGGGCAGTTTGGGATTCAGCAAATTATCTGAGGGAAAAAGCAGCACAATATTGTTGAATTCCCCTCAGTGAGTTTCCCTAACCTCTAGATTCTTCCACTCTGATGTCCTGGACACAAAATAAGTTCTCTGATACCTTCAAGTAACATTTTCTTTTCTTTTCTTTTTTTAGACAGCCTTGTTCTGTCGTCCAGGCTCTAGTGCAGTGCTGTGATCTAGGCTCACTGCAGCCTCCCCTTCCTGGGGTCAAGTCATTCTCTTGTCTCAGCCTCCCGAGTAGCTGGGATTACAGGTGCCCGCCACCACACCCAGCTAATTTTTTGTATTTTTAGTAGAGATGGGGTTTCACCATATTGGCCAGGCTGATCTTGAACTCCTGACCTCAAATGATCTGCCTACCTTGGCCTCCCAAAGTGTTGGGATTACAGGTGTGAGCGACCACATCTGGTCCATTGTTTTTCTTTCATTCAGCTTTTTTACTTTTTGTCTATGGTGAGTAGGATTGTAACAAGTTATTTTAGCACAGTCATGGCTGGATGTGAAAATGGCCCACACATAATTTTTTCTATTTCTTAAAAATAAATATCCAGTCAATCAACCAATCAGCCGCAGTTGCAACAGATATTTATGGCCTAGTGGGCAGGACAAACCACCCTGCATCCCAAAATGAAAGAAACAGCACGTCCTATTTCCCTGCAGCTACAGCTAATTCCCAGAGGGTCAACTCAGTCAGTGACCTTCACAGGTTGACCACAGGTGGGTTGCTCCACATGCACAGATGGTGCCAACAGGCCCCAGGTCCTTAGGGTCCTCCATTCAGGGGCAAAAAGTAATTTAAGGCCATAGTCTCCCTATTCTTCATCAAAGGGAAAAGAACAACCTAGATGTAGTGAGATGGGATGGTTCCCTCCTGACCCCCTTGTGGGATTTGTGATGGAATGGGGGCAGGGGATGGCTCGTTTTGCTCTGCCACCAAGCTCAAACCCCTTGCAGGAGGGGAATAGCATGTAGGCAAGCTGTTGCTGGGCCAGGGTGAGCACTTTTGAGCTCTGGCCCCACTGCAGCAACTAGGGGTGTGTTACAATTAATGCTCTTTTAGCAGTTGCCATCTGTGGATGGCTAAATGTTAACCAGCTCAGTGGAGAGTCAAGGTGACAGCCTGTTACACTCTGCCCTCTTGGTACCCCGGTTCTTCTATAGTGTCCAGGAAGAATCAGGTCACAGGGACCTGAAGGAAGGTGAATGTGGAGACTGGTGGAAGTGGCTCTCAGTGGAAGGGAGATGGTGCAGGAAGAAGGTGATCTTCCCTGAAGCCTGGTCTCCTCTGGCCGAGCTCTTCCCTAAAGTCCTGCCATCTGATGTCAAGCCACATCTATCATAGTCTTGATGTTCAGTTGCCTCTTTTCCTCTAGACATTCAGCCGCTTGTTCTCTTCTCTCCTCTGCTCTGCTCTTCTGCCAGTGGAGTTTGGGGTTTTTTTGGGTACAGGATGGGGGTCATGGCGAGCACCCTGATACTAATTCACGCTCAACCTCAAGCTATTTGTCAAAATTACAGTTTAAATTTTCTACTGGCTATGATTCAACCAGTTTCTCTTCCTGTTAAGTAGATCTTAGCTGTGATCTACTTAGCTGAGATCTACCTAGCTATGATGCTCTGGATTCATCTACTTCTCAAATTTCAGGATGGTGGTTTGTCCTGACAACTCAGTTGTCTGATGGAATCTTGAAAAGTCATTGATTTTTAATTTTGTCCAGTTATATTCTGTTTGAAGAATGGGTGTTTTATTCGGTGTGAAGAATTCCTCTGTTTGATGAATTTCTTTGTGAAGAAATTCCAAGCATATTATATGTTAGAATAGCTCCCTGATTCCTCAGCAATACTTGAGTATTGTCTTTAGCCCCCAAGTACTTATTCTCTCTTCCTGAAGCTCTGGTAATTCAAATGTCAGCCCTTTTGTTTTAATCCCAGAGTTCTGTTCATTTTTGTTTACTTGTTTTTCTCTGTTTTCAGATTGAGTATATCCTGCTAATCTGTACATGAGTACAGATTAATGTACATGAGTACAGTATGCTGCATTACCGTGCATGAGTACAGTACTTATGTACAGATTAATATGATATATTCAATCTGAAAGCAGAGGAAAACAAGATATAATCAGATTCACTGATTATATAAAATATAAAATAGGGAAACACAGATATAATCAGGTTCACTGATTATATCTTTCATCATCTCCATTCTACTGTAGAACCTGTCCAGCAAGTTTTTAATTTTGTTTCTCATATTTTTTAGTTGTATAATTTCCATTTTGTTCTTTTCTATAATTTCTATGACTTGGCAGAGATCCTCTTGTTTTGATTTACTTCACAGTAATCCATAATTGCTTCTTCAACTAATTTTACATTGGCTAATTCAAAATCTCTGTGTGATGAGATAGAAGGTTGGCACAAGATACAGGTCATAAAGACCTTGCTGATGAAACAGGTTGCAGAAAAGAAGTGGCTAAAACCCACCACAACCAGGATGGTAATGAGAGTGACCTCTGGTCATCCTCATTGCTACACTCCCACCAGTGTTTTAACAGCTTACAACATCAGGAAGTTACCCTATATGGTCTAAAAGGGGGAGGCACAAATAATCCACCCCATGTTTAGCCACAAAAATTGGCAACTAGCAGCCCTTGGGGCTGCTCTGCCTTTAGAGTAGCCATTCTTTTATTTCTTTACTTTTTTTTTTTTCTGAGACAGAGTCTTATTCTGTCGCCCAGGCTGGAGTGCAATGGCATGATCTCAGCTCACTGCAACCTCCACCTCCTGGGTTCAAGTGATTCTCCTGCCTCAGCCTCCCAAATAGCTGGGATTACAGGCGCCCACCACCACACCTGGCTAATTTTTTGTATTTTTAATAGAGGAGGAGTTTTGACATGTTGACCAGGCTGGCCTCGAACTCCTGACCTCAGGTAATCCACCCGTCTCAACTTCCCAAAGTGTTGGGATTACAGTCGTGAGCCACTGGGCCAGGCCTTCTTTACTTTTTTAATACACTTGCTTTCACTTTATTACTATATGTACTCTCCCCTAATTCTTTCTTGCGTGAGATACAGAAACCTTGTCTTGTGGTCTGGATTGGAATCCCTTTCCAGTAACACCTACTCCATAACAAAGGCCAAGTGTTTGTGGGGAACACTTTACAGAGCCTTGTCCAAAGCCATGGGGGAGGATATTCTTACTCAAGCGGCCTCTAGTTTTACATTCTTACCTAAGGAGTGAATGAAGATACACAAGAAGATACGTATGGGCTGGGTGTGGTGGCTCATGCCTGTAATCCTAGCACTTTGGGAGGTTGAGGCAGGAGGATGACTTAAGCCCGGGAGTTCGAGACCAGCCTGGGCAACATAGCGAAAGCCTGTCTCTACAGAAAATACAAAAAAATTAGCTGGGCATGGTGACACACGCCTGTAGGCCCAGCTACCCTCCTTAGGGGGCTGAGGTGAAAGGATCACTTGGGTCTGCTGCAGTGAGCTGTGATTGCACCACAGCACTCCAGCCTGGATGACAGAGTGAGATCCTATCTCTAAAAAGAAAAACACACCCTTGTGAAGATCAGAAGCCAGAGAAATCATTGAGATTTAAATGGGATATTACAGAATGCCCTCTTTCCCTCACACCTTTCCAACACAACAAGGCACCAGTAAAATAATGTTAAATTACAGCTGAAAGAGCTGCAACATAGAAAACTTCCTCTGAGAAGGAATACTTAGAGAAGCCCATAGTGAAAACAGGATACAAAACAACTACACTGGAGGAAATTGCAGCCTTTGAATCCTAGTGCTACAACAGACTTTAAACAAAGCCCAACTCCTAGCCATATTAACACAAGTAACGTTATCCAAACTTCATAAGTAAGGTAATGCAAACGCTTCGTGCCAAATCATTAAATAACAAAGATAGTGGTTACGTATGTATATTGGAATACCTAGAGCAACCACTAAAAAAAAGTACAAGGTGAGCACAATAGGGTGACATAGTCAAAAATAATTTAATTGTACATTTAAAAATTAGTAAACAGTATAATTGGATTGTTTGTAGCATAAAGGATAAATGCTTGATGTGAGGGATATCCCATTAACCCTGATGTGATTTTATGTATTACACGCCTATATTAAAATATCTCATGTAACCCACAAATAAATACACCTACTACATACTCACAAAAATTTGAGAAAAAGTGTGTTCAAAAAAAGATACAAAGTAATATGCTCAAAAGTATTGTAGAAGAATGAAAATTGAATTTTAAAACATATTCAAGTAGACCAAACGAATACCAAGACACACAGGAATGAGAAACACAGGGAACAGAAAACAAATAATAAAATGGCAGACCATTTCAATATTTACTTCAAATGTAAATTGCCTAAATACACCAATTGAAGGCAGAGATTGGCAGAGTTAATTAATTAATTTTTTCAGACAGGGTCTCCCTCTGTCTCCCAGACTGGAGTGCAGTGGCATGATCTCAGCTCACTGCAGTCTCTGTTTCCTGGGCTTAAGCGATCCTCCCACCTCAGTCTCCTAAGCAGCTGGGACCACAGGCATGCACCACCATGCCTGGCTAATTTTTTATATTTTTTGGTGGAGACAGGGTTTCGTCATGTTGCCCAGGCTGGTCTTGAAGTACTCCTGAGCTCAAGTGATCCGCACGCCTTGATGTCCCCAAGTGCTGAGATTATAGCCGTGAGCCATGGTGCCTGGACTTTTTTTAGTTTTAAAATTGCAAATTCACAAACTATAATTGTATATACTTGCAGAATACAAAGTGATATTATAGTACATGTATACAATGTGGAATGGCATATAATATGTGCCTCAGGCTTACTCCTTGTCCAAGCTGAGAACAAAGGGAGTAGAACAATAGCCACTGAACAAGAAAAAGTACTTGAGAAAGGGAAGAGTAATCCACCATGGTAAGGAGAGTGCAGCTCCGTAATGCCGGTGTGATCGTCTTCTTGTCCTACCTGGTGAGGGAGAAGACTCACTGCGCTGTCTGGAGGAGCTGGAGGGTGATGGAGACAGCATGCTAGAACATCTTGGTAACTGACTGAAGTGTCACCAGTGTGGTGCTGTGTTAACACAGCCTATCCTTCAGATAGGAATGCCCTTATTGAAAGCATTTGATTGACCACAAAGCATTCATAAACTCAGTCATCTTCAGTATTTAATGTAAAAATGAAGTATCATGGAATGAAATTCCCACTGCCTCTGGGCTGTCATGACAAGCTTAGCTGTCCATTTTTAAAAATTGTGTATTTATTTTTGTGTCTACTTTGTTCTAGTTAGGCTTTCTTCTTTCAGTGTTCTGCACTCCCATAGTACAAAAGGGAGGGCTGAACTATTGGAGTAGAAGGAGGTGGTTGCTGAAGAGTACATGAATGTTTTATTTATGTGTATTTTGAATGTAAAAGTCTCATCTAAATGGATCAAAGATTTTTTTCTCCTAAAAACAAAAATACATGAAAAAAAAAAAGCAAACAACAACAAAATCCCTTGATCTTCTGAGGTGTACAAGTCAAGAAGACTGGGGAAACATATATGCCTCTGCCCAGGGCAAGTGTGGCTTCCCATCAAAAGCCAGTAGCCTGTGTCAGTCTTGATCAGTCAGCAAGATCTTTGCACTATTGACCATGGAGTAATCTGCATTACTATAGGGTTCACATGTGAATTCAAATGTACACATGTTAGTGCCTAAACATATTTGGGTTTATCGCTCAGATTTTATATATTTCAAATGTAAGTGTTGCTAATCAGTGCAGTTATTAATGCAACTTTATATTTTTTAAAAGGAGGAAGAGTAGATTTGTACTGCACATGATGAAAGGGGGTGGTAATGGTATTATGTATTCATTTTAATTTAAAACAAACCACACTCTTAATGTAGCCAGGGCTTGAATTTGTTATCTCGGACTGTTCATTGCATGTAAATGCAATACATGCTTTGGATGTAAATCTTAGAAGTGCACAGTGTGAATGTAGGTTATCATTAATAAAACATTAAGCACAGTCTAAAATAATAAACGAATAAAATAAATGTAAATTGTCTAAATACACCAATTAAAGATAGAGATTAACAGAGGTTTTAGTTTTTGTAACTTTTTAATTTTTAAAATTGTAAATTGAAAAATTACAATTATATCTATTTGGGGGTATACAGTGATATTATAGGCTACGAATACCAAGTGGAATGATTAAATCAAGCAAATTAGCATCTCTATCACTTCAAATATTAGTCTTTTTGTGGTTAAAACATTTGAAGTTTACTGTCTAAGCAAATTTGAAATATACAAAACACTATTGTTAACTGTAGTCACCATGCTCTGCAATAGATATCAAAAATTTATTTCTCCTATGTAACGGAAACTTTCTACTCTTTGACCAACTTCTGCCAATCCTCCCAATGCCCAGCCACCATTCTACTCTTTGCTTCTATAAATTTGGCAGAATTAATTTTAAAAAGTAATCCAAATATATGCCATCTGCAAGAAAATGCACATCAAACGCAACTACATAGGTAGATTATAAGTAGGTTGATGAGAAAATTGTATCATGCTAAAATTAATTTTTTAAAAGCAGGAGTGGTTATATCAGTATTAGATAATGTATTCTTTAGAGCAATAAAATTAATTGATACAGGTAGGATGTTACATAATGGTATAAGGATGAATCAACTAGGAAGTCATGGCAACCCTAAATGTGCATGCAGCAAAAAGCAAAGTCTCAGACTACATGAAACAGAAGCTGCCAGAGCTGAAAGAAGTGGAGATTTCAACACTCCACTCTCAGAAATTTATTGTACTATATTCTGATTGGATTATAAAACAAAACAACTCTAGACTGTATTCCCAAAGCCTACCTACAGAAATGAGGCTTAAATGTTAATTTAAAAAGACAAAGTATACTAAATATTATACATTGCATTCTTTTAAAAATATTAAGTGTCAGTCTCTGGGGTGACTATCAGCAGTGGGAATATTGCATTTATCTATTGAACTCAGGCATGTCCCTGTGACACACCTTGGTCTATAGCACTTGTAATTCAAAATAAAAGTTTTTAAAAGGTCACATTATGCCATTTACATTTACTGATACATCAGATACATTCCCTCCTAGGTCTTTCAAATAACTTTATGTTATTCTGTCTTCTATGTCCAAGCAAAGGCTTTAAGAGCTAGGTTTATAAGATCTTAAAGCTTAGCTTTAAGATCAAGCTAAAAGAAAGCTTGATCCTGGAATGAAAATGGGGTGGACCATAGCCACAGCCAATCATAAAGGAAAATTTTACTGGGCTCATTTTTTTACCATAGAAAGCCTAACCTCACCTGGCTGGTATTCCAGACAAGTGCAGATAACTTTTTAAAAAAGTGATTCACAATCTTAAAATCTAATCAGAATGAATTAAGATTAGAATGCAGTAAGACAAAGTCAGGCACATTTTATTGCAAAAGAGTACAATTCCCAAGGAAGAAATAACACTTAGGATTACTGTGCACCAGCAACATGTCACCAATATTCCTAAAGAAAAAGATACAGAAGATTCAAGGAAAAACAGACAAACACAGATTAGCAATACAGGATTTGAAATAGGCTCTCTCAGATCAAAGGGATACAATTAATAAGAACATAGAACTATGTAAATAACAAATAAGATAGGTCTGAGTCCTCCATATTGTGGAGGACTCTGCACCTGCACCGAGATCTCAGGCTTTAACTCTCATAAATGGGAGGTAGGTCATAAGGGCCAATGTTCCTGCTGAAAGTAACTGAAAAAAGCCTGGATGGAATCATGTTTAAAAATTCAAAAACAAATACAATACTCAGATGACAGTGAGGATCTCTTAAGGAAAGGCAGGACCTGCAGATGAAGCCTAGGACTTCAAACTGCTTTTACTCAGAATGTCTACCTGTAAAGAAACAGCTGTAAAATTAAGCTGTGTTTTGGTGGCACCGCTAGAGATGAAAGCCATACCTCAGAGCTGACCAAAGGTGGTGATGTCGGTAAACCACCTCCTCACTTTTAGCTGAGACCCCAATGGCCATCACTTTTTGAATCAGGAGGAACAAACCATAAGAAAGTCAGCTATCATTTGTAGCCTGACTTTGCATCACCTGGGTGCAAATTATAAAATACATTAAACTGGGCTGGGCGCGGTGGCTCACGCCTATAATCCCAGCACTTTGGGAGGCCGAGGCGTGTGAATCACGGGGTCAAGAGATCAAGACCATCCTGGTCAACATGGTGAAACCCTGTCTCTACTAAAAATACAACAATTAGCTGGGCATGGTGGTAGAGCCTGTAGTCCCAGCTACTCGGGAGGCTGAGGCAGGAGAATTGCTTGAACCCGGGAGACGGAGGTTGCGGTGAGCCGAGATTGAGCCGTTGCACTCTAGCCTGGGTAACGAGAGAGAAACTCCCTCTCAAAAAAAAAAATACGTTAAACTGGATGGCAATGCAAATATCACAGATAGAGATAGGGAATACAGCTAACCTAGGTGGAAACATATATCCTTAACGGCATATAATTGAAAAGGAAGAATAGCTGAAAATGACTTCCATCTACAGAAATTACAAAAATAACAACAAAATAAACACAAAGAATCATTAAAGACAGAAATAAATGAGAAAGAAAGCAAACACACAATAGCGAGTTTTAACGAAGGGCTTCACCAGTCCTTTAAAAGTCTGTAAAAACTCGGTGGGTGCAGAGGCTCACTCCTGTAATCCCAGTTCTTTGGGAGGCTGAGGCTGGCGAATTGCTTGAGCACAGGAGTTCAACATGGCGAAACTCCATCTCTGGTCAACATGGTGAAATCTCATCCCGACCGAAAATACAAAAATTAGCCGGGTGTGGTGGTGCGTGCCTGTTGTGCCAGCTACACGGGAGGCTGGGACAGGAAAGCTGCTCGTACTACAGAAGCGGATGTTGCAGTGAGCTGAGATCGCGCCCCTGCACTCCAGCCGGGGCAGCAGAGCGAAACTGTCTCAAAAACGAAAAGCCTGTAAACTTATAAATCATGGGTGAGACTTATGAAGATAAAAGGAGTAAACACACAAATTGGTAATATCAGGAATCAAAACTGGGGGGCACATCACTAGAGACCATCATGCCAATAAACCGAAAATTTAGAGGAATCAGACAAACAGCAAAATATTTAAAATACTGTAACCTGAGAGAAGATGGAAAAACATGATTTGGACTGTAAATACAAATTAATGCAATCAGTAATCAAATAATTTTGACAAAAAATCTCTAATCCCAGATGTCTTCATAAATGAGTTCTGTCAATGTTTATGTAAGAGATCACTCCGATACTACACAGCATTTTCAGAGAATACAGGGAGCAAGTACACTATTCTTCGTGTTTTACTAAGCGAACCTCGACAGAGAAACTAGACAAGTATAGTTTAAGAATGGTAAATTCCAAAGAAATTTGTTTCAGAAACATACATGAAAATATCACATGTAACGTACCTGTTAAAAAAGTTAGCAATATCTTTTACAAAGAGAATATAAAAGCTAAAAATTCTAGTATATGATATGATTTGGATGTGTGTCCTCAGC
>PVKP010033121.1:0-25281 GCA_004027715.1 Plecturocebus donacophilus | reverse complement strand
CACCCCTCCCTCCCCCTCAGTCATTCCCTCATGTTGCTATCCCCCAAATCATAGAGGCCATTGCCCCTGGGGCATTTGCTCTTGCTGTTCCGATACTGGGAACACTTGTCCCCTCTCCTAAGGATCCTCAAAGGAAAATCGAGGGGACTTGGTTTGGCCTCAGGGAGTCAGCCAACCAAAGTTCCTCCTTATCTAGTCTCTGAAGGAACCGCTGGCCCCAATGTGCAGGGTTTTCAATGAGTGGCTCAGATAGGGCCTAACCTGGACTTTCAGCTCATTTACGAAACTGTCATTTGTGACCCAAATGAAACCAAGTAGTTGTTGGAGTATTCAACAGATTAGCTCACCTAAAGTGCACACAGTTGGCATTCCATAATGTTAGTTCCCATCCTCTACCTGCATTTGGCATGACAGCCATTCCAAGGATGAAATGGAGCAGCACATCTTTCCAGGGCTGAAATCATCTCACTCTCTTCCTCTTTAAGGCAAGTGATGTAACCCAGAGGACTGTGGCCAAATGTGGCCTGCAGAATATATTCTGTTTGGCTTCACCGGTGTTCTAGAAAAATGTGATTTAATTGTCAACACTTAAAAACAGACATCAGGCCAGGCACGGTGGCTCACGCCTTTAATCACAGCACTTTGGGAGGCCAAGGCAGGAGGATTGATTGAAACCAGAAGTTCAAAACCAGCCTGGGCAACATAGTGAGACCCCATCTCTGCAAAAAATTTTAAAAACTTAGCCTGGAAGCTGAGGCTCAGAAAGGTCTAGTTAACTCCCCACAGTCACACAGCTAATAAAAAAAGGAACTACAAGTTGAACAGTCTTTGTAACCCAACTACCTTAGCATGGTAAGGGAAAGGATAAAGGGGAGGCCAGGGGTAGTGGCTCACACTTTTAATCGCAGCACTTTGGGAGGCCAAGGTGGGAGGATCACCTGAGTCTGGCAGTTCAAGACTGGCCTGGGCAATATTGCAAAATCCCATTTCCGCAAAAATTACAAAAGTTAGCCAGGGGTGGTGGCATGCACCTGTGGTCCTGGCTACTCAGGAGGCTGAGGTGGGAGGATCCATTGAGCCTGAAAGACAGAGGTTGCAGTGAGCCAAGATCGCTCCACTGCGCTCCAGCCTGGGCAACAGAGAGACCCTGTCTCAAAAAAAAGGAAGAAAAGAAAAGAATGTAGAAAGGGGGAAAAGTGGTTTACACCAAACCATTTTTTTAAAGGAACGCTTTTATTAATAGCACACTTTGAATGCCAGTTTGTTGGGATTGTTTAACAAGATTTAACATTTTAGCTTCATCTAAATTGGCAGTGCCCACTCCCATACTCACTCCACCTCCTTATTTTTCTCATTTAAGCTTTTTGAAAAACTCTAAAGGTTTGACTAAAACCGAAAAAATGCTTCTTATTTCATCCATCCCTAGTTACTGGCAACCGTAGGTGTTCTTTCTGGTTTTTTTTTTTTTTTTTTTTTCAGCTTCTTTATTTATATTTTACTCTTTGTAATTTGTAAATTCCTTACCAGCTGCTTGCAACATCAAAATGCCTTTACTGTTAGATTTCCAATTAGGGTTATACAGTCTTTTGGCTCCATAAACACACGTATAATAAGAAATGTGTGCATGTGTGCAAACACACCTATATGCTCGCACTCCCACTCCCAATAGATTTTTTATTTATTTTGCTTTGTTTCATTTTGTTTTTGGAGATAGGATTTCGCTCTGTTGCCCAGGCTCGGGTACGGTAGTGGAATCCTGACTCACTGCAACCTCAGCCTCCCGGGCTCAAGCCATCCTCCCTTCTCAGCCTCCCTCGTAGCCCCCGTGCCTGGCTAATTTTTGTATAATTTGTAGAGACAGGATTTTGCCTCGTTTCGCAGGCTGGTCTCAACTCCTGCTAATAGGTTCTTGATGTCTCTCTGTGTCTCATTTCCCAAACTGTATTTAAAGATCTTAAATTCAAACAACAAAGTCACTGGCAGTTTTTAAGGAGGAATTTTTAATGAGCATAATTACACCTTTCACAGGAAATTTTTGGAAAAGTTTGGTTGCAACAGTTACTCATAAATATGATTCTACATTACAGCCGATTTTTATTTTATTTTTACTTATTTATTTTTAGAGACAAGAGCTCACTCTGGTGCCCAGGCTGCAGTGCTGTGGCAAGATCATAGCTCACTGCAGCCTTGATCTCCCGGGCTCACGTGATCCTTCTACCTCAGCCTCCTGAGTAGTTGGGACTACAGGTGTGTGCTATCACACTCAGCTTTTTTTTTTTTTTTTTAAGTGGTAGAGTCTGGATATGCTGCCCAGACTCTTGGCCTCAAGTGATCCTCCCATATTGGCCTCTCAAATCAATGGGATTACAGGTGTGAGTCACTATGCCCAGCCAATTTTTGTTTTTTAATGCTATTCTAGTTATATTTTCTTAAATAATTTTTGCCTTTTAAAGATATGATATATGGCCGGGCCCGGTGGCTCATGCTTGTAATCCCAGCACTTTGGGAGGCCAAGACGGGCAGATCACTTGAGGTCAGGAGTTCAAGACTAGCCTGGCCAACATGGCAAAACGCTGTCTTTACTGAAAATATGAAAATTTGCCAGGTGTGGTGGCCCACACCTATAGTCTCAGCTATTAGGAGGCTGAGGCAGGAGAATTGCTTGAACCCAGGAGGCAGAGGTTGCAGTGAGCCGAGATCACACCACTGCACTCCAGCCTGAGTGACAGACCAACACTCCATCTCAAAAAAAAAAGATATGAAATATTTACAGATGAAATGCTGTTACACCTGAGATTTGACAATAATGTGGCCACAATCATACCACAAGGATCAAGTGGCAAATGCTTTACCTAAAAAGCCTCCTGCTGTTTTAGTTAAGATCCTTTCAACTGAGAGTGAACACAACACAGTAAACTTTAAACTGGGAAGAAGAAAATAACTTAACGAATTGTATAACTGAATGGGACAGGGGTTGATCTAACTTTAGGTACCTGATTGTCCTCTATTGCTGCTCGGCTCTGCTGTCTGTATATTGTCACCTCAGGGGGACAAGCTGGCCACCAGCAGCCCCAGGCCACATTTTCTCAGGTTCAAGACTAGCTTCGGGAGAGAGCAGTCCTCTTTTCTGGTGATGTCCTGCCAACATTCCTGAAATTCACTCTGATTGGCCAGTTTTAATCTAATGCGCATTCCTGAGCCAATCAGTGTGGCTAATGGAATGGGAAGCACAGAATTGGCTTAGCCTGGGACACGTGGAGAACAAGGGGAATTGATGATGTGTCTGTTTCTCTGCTGAGGACACCTGCACATTGCCGGCAAGAGAAAACTAATACAGCCTGCACCTGACATAGGATTTTTCAGGAAGTCCCACTACAAAGTGAATTATGGGTATCTGAAATATAACAGGATACATTAGATATATAGGCAATAATTCATTAGGTACCTATAGTATGGGGAGTTAAGATCAAGCTGTGAAGTCAGACTAGTCTGGGTTCAAATCTTAGCTCTACCACTTGACCCTGGAAAACAGCTCTCTTTGAGTCTGAGTTTAATGCCAGCACCTGTTTCCTTATCTGGGAAAGGAGGTTAATAATGGCACTTACAGCCAGGTTTGGTGGCTCAGGCCTGTAATCCCAGCACTTTGGGAGGCCAAGACGAGTGGATCACCTGAGGTCAGGGTTCAAAGCCAGCCTGGCCAACATGGCGAAACTCCGTCTCTACTAAAGATACAAAAACTAGCCAGGTGTGGTGGTGTATGTCTGTAATCCCAGCTACTCGGGAGGCTGAGGCAGGAGAATCATTTGAACCCGGGAGGTGGAGGTTGCAGTGAGCGAGATCGTGCCACTGCACTTCAGCCTGGGCAACAGAGCAAGACTCCATCTGAAAAAAAGAAAAAACAAAAAACAAACCAAAACAAATAATGGCACTCACCTCCTACATTTGCTGTGAGGTTTCAATAAGGTAATATGTGATGCCGGGCACGGTGGTTCGTACCTGTAATCCCAACAACTTAGGAGGCAGAGACAGGAGGGTTGCTTGAGCCCAGGAGTTTGAGACCAGCCTGGGCAACATAGCGAGACCCCTGTCTCTAAAAATAAGGAATAAAATTTTTAGAAAGACAGTATTGAGGAAGTCTCTGGTGTATAGTAACCCTCAGCAAGTGGCAGATATTGTTGTTTATGACTATTACCAAAAACAGGGCCATAACAGAGCATTATGGCAACGGTGATCCTAAGCAGTGAAAAACTTAACATGATTCCAGCTTTGAAAGCAAAAAATAGAAACTAGGCTTAGGACAACCTTTTGAGACATTTCTGCCAGGGCTATTTTTATTCACCAAAATGTGAGGTTGGAAAGAAACTCACATTTGTATGTGCCAGGTAGCAACATATTTAATCCGACTTCCAAGCAGTATTTTCATTCTCATTTTTTGGATGAGGAAACTGAGACTGAATGATGAGGTGGAGATGGAGGATTATAGCATTATCTTTGTGACAGAAGTGCTAACTTACACCAGTATCATACCTTTAATGCTTAAAGATCTATAATAAATAGCCAAGGAAGGAAGGAAGCAGATAGCACAGGGTAAACTGAAGAGAGGGAATTAATTACCTATTTACACAGGGTGGGCAGAAGTAATGGAACCAACAAGGATGACAAGGTACACAGGGACCAGCTACCATGAAAGCTGTGACCACCCTTAGGCAGACAGAAAAAGACTGAGTCCAGACCCAGACAGAGATGTCACTGTGGGAGAAGAGTATGAACAGGGACCAGTATGGCAGGATTTCCTAACTTTTAAGTGTAAATCCAATTTATTTTATGTATGTATGTATGTATGAGACAGAGTCTTGCTCTGTGGCCCGAGCTGGAGTACAGCTGTGCAATCATAGCTCACTGCAGCCTTGACCTCCCAGGCTCAAACGATCCTCCCACAACAGCCTCCTAAGTAGGCGGGACTACCTGGCTACATTTTTTTTTTTTTTTTTTGGAGAGATGGGGGTTGTCTCACTGTGTTGCTCAGGCTGGTTTTCAATTCATGGGCTCAAATGAGCCTCAGCCTCCCAAAGTGCTGAGATTCCAGGCGTGAGCCACCATGCCCTACCAGGTTTTTTGGACAAAATCTCCAAGTTTATAAATGCTAACAATTGATTCCAAAGAATTTTAAACACGGTGGAGGCACCCTCCCCACTCCAAAAGGAAACACATATCCAGACAGATGCAGATAGTTTATGGCCTCTGCTCTAAACTTTTGGGCACCCTGTGTGTTCACTCCTTTTGAGGTTGGTAGAGGTATTTATTTATCTTGTTGATTGCTTTTCTCTTTCTTCCTTGGTTCCTTGGTCCCTTGGATCCCTTTGGTCCTCTCCAGGGAGACAATGTGGGTTGTCAGTCATTCAATTCCATCCAGTTGCTCTACAGAGTGGGATGGATGGGTGGGCAGAGGAGGAAGGGGACGCTTTGGCGATTATAAAGCAGAGAAGTGGGGAGTCCTCACTAGGGTCTGACTTCAAGCTTGAGCATCTATAAGGCGTTACTTAACGTGTGTTCTATATATATTATTTTTAATTAATTTTGGAGACAAGGTCTTACTCTACTGCCTAGGTTGAAGTGCAGTGGCGCCAAATTGCTCACTACAATCCTTACTTTCTGGGCTTAAACAATTCTCCCACCTCAGCCTCTTGAGCAACTGGGACTACAGGCATGTACCATCATTCCTGGCTAATTTTTGTGCAGCTTAGGGCAGGTCACAATGTGTTGTCTAGACTGGTCTCAAACTCCTGGCATCAAACAATCCTCCCACCTTGGCCTCCCAGAGTCCTAGGATTACAGGCATGAGCCACCATATCTGGCCAAAGTGTGGTCTATAGACATGGTGGCTCATGCCCAGTCTGTTACCCTGGCCAGACCAAGAAACAAGAGGAAGCTAAGAACGCCTGGTCACACTGAGAACCTTGAATAGCCCTATGCCCTGCCTTTGGAATATATAATCTTATAATTCCATAATGGGGGAATAGCCCAATTAAAATGTGGACAAAATATTTGAAAAGACAGTTAACAAGAGAAGATATACAAGCAGCCAAAGTGTACAACATCTTTTTTTTTTTTTTTTTTGAGACAGGGTTTTGCTCTGTCCCCCAGGCTGGAGTGCAGTGGTATGATACAACTCACTGCAGCCTTGACCTCCCAGGCTCAAATGATCCTCCCGCCTCAGCCTCCCAAGTAGCTGGGACACAGGTGTGTACAACCACACCCTGCTAAATTTTTTTTTTGCAGAGACCAAGTTTTGCCATGTTGCCCAGGCTGATCTCGAACTCCTGAGCTCAAGCGATCCGCCTGCCACAGTTTCCCAAAGTGCTGGGACTGTAGGCCTGAGCCACTGCACCCAGTTGTATGCAACATCCTCTGCTGAAAATACGAAAATTAACCAGACGTGGTGGCATGTGCCTGTAATCCCAGCTGCTTGGGAGGCTGAAGCAGAAGAATCACTTGAACCCAGGAGGTCCCAGTGAGCTGAGATCATGCCACTGCACTCCAGCCTAGGAGACAGAGTAAGACTCCATCTCAAATACAAAAAAAAAAAAAAAAAACCTCACTGCCTTAATGAGATACAACTACACACATACCAGAATAGCTAAAATTAGTAAGATTGACAATATCAGGTGTTTGTGATATGGAGCACTGGAATTTTCATCCATCGCTGGTGAGAATGCAAAATGGACCTGCTTTGGAAAAGAGATTGACAATTTCTTTTTTTTTTTTTTTAATGTCTCCAATTATTTCACGTATTTTTTTTTACCTGAATAAATCAGAATTTCTTTTATTTTTTTTTTTTTTTGCATTTTAGGTTTTGGGGTACATGTGAAGAACATGTAAGATTGTTGCATAGTAGTGTGGTTTGCTGCCTTCCTCCCCATCACCTATATCTGGCATTTCTCCCCATGTTATCCCTCCCCATCTCCCCGCCCCCCACTGTCCTTCCCCTATTTCTTCCCCCACAGACCCTAGTGTGTGATATTCTCCTCCCTGTGTCCACATTTTCATTGTTCAACACCCACCTATGAGTGAGAACATGTGGTATTTGGCTTTCTGTTCTTGTGTCAGTTTGCTGAGAATGATGGTTTCCAGGTTCATCCATGTCCCTACAAAGGACATGAACTCATCATTTTTGATGGCTGCATAGCATTCCATGGTGTATATGTGCCACATTTTCCCTGTCCAGTCTATCACTGATGGGCATTTGGGTTGGTTCCAGGTCTTTGCTATTGTAAACAGTACTGCAATGAACATTCGTGTGCATGTGTCTTTATAATAGAACGATTTATAATCCTTTGGATATATACCCAGTAATGGGATTGCCAGGTCAAATGGAATTTCTATTTCTAGGTCCTTGAGGAATCGCCACACTGTCTTCCACAATGGTTGAACTAATTTACACTCCCACCAACAGTGTAAAAGTGTTCCTATTTCTCCACATCCTCTCTAGCATCTGTTGTCCAGATTTTTTAATGATCGCCATTCTAACTGGCGTGAGATGGTATCTCAATGTAGTTTTGATTTGCATTTCTCTAATGACCAGTGATGATGAGCATTTTTTCATGTTTGTTGGCCTCATGTATGTCTTCTTTTGTAAAGTGTCTGTTCATATCCTTCACCCATTCAAAAGTGGACAATTTGTTATAGTGCTCAGCATGCGCTAAACATGTGACCCAAAAATTTCACTCCTAGACATTTACCCAAGAGACAGGAAAACATATGTCCATACAAAGACTTGCACACAGCAGCTTCATTCATAATAGCCAAAAACTGTAAGCGATCCAGATGTCCATCAATATGTGCATAGATAAACAAATCATGGTTCTATCCCTACAATGGAATACTATTTAGCAATTCAAAAGGAATAAACTAAGACACAAAAATAACATGAATGAATCTCAAAAACACTATGTTGAACAAAAAGAGCCAGACGCAAAAGATTGTATATTGTACAAATCCATATATATAAAACTTTAGGAATCTTTTTTTCTTTCTTTCTTTTCGAGATGGAGTGTCACTCTGTCACCCAGGCTGGAGTGCAGTGGTGCAATCTCAGCTAACTGCAACCTCTGCCTCCCTGGTTCAAGTGATTCTCCTGCCTTAGCCTGCCAAGTAGCTGGGATTATAGGCGCCCACCACCACACCCGGCTAATTTTTGTATTTTTAGTAGAGATGAAGTTTTACCATGTTGGCCAGGCCGGTCTTGAACACCTGACCTCATGTGATCCACCAGCCTCAACCTCCCAAAGTGCTGGGATTACAGGCATGAGCCACTGCACCCAGCCTGACACTCTAGAAATCTATAGTGATAGAGCCAGTTCAGTGGTTGTCTGGGACTGAAAACATAGTGATTGTTGGCAAACAGGAATGAGGAAAGTTTCTGGAGTGACAGAAATGTTCTATATCTTCACTGGGGTGGTAGTTACAAGGTGAATACATCTGTCAAAACTCATCGAACTGTCGACCTAAATTGGGTGCATTGTTGCATGTAAATGACAGCTGCATAAAGTGTATTGTTTTTAGAGTTATTGCATATAAATTACACTTTGATAAGCGTATTTTTAAGTGTTCATTTTGGCTCAGCTGTGCCAGGCCAGGGAAAATCACTAATAGCAAAAGGACAGTCTGTTTCGTGAGCTCTGAGCCTGTGCTCTCACAGATGTTCTCACTTCAGCTCAGAGGCAGCGCGGCAGTGGGGAGGTTTTTCCCACATCAAATAACTTCAAATGCCCAATAATTGGGAAGTGAGTGTCTTTGGCTGGGTGCGATTACCAAGCACTCCTCACTCTGACCCTTAAACCAACACAATGAACACCAGGCTACAGATTCTGCAAGGAGCAGGAAGAGTCACCCTCGGGGCTGTCTGGGGATTCTCACCAGCCAAACACAAGCTCCTAATTGGAGTCAGTATCATCAGGGTTTCGGTCTGCGGTTCCTGAGCCTTTTGGAGAGGGAAAAAAGCCACAGGCTTGGGGAGGCACTCACATTAGGGCAAGTCAGATTGGCTTCTGACCACGGCAGCAGAGCTGTCACATCACACAACTCTGGGGGCACCACTCATGTGAAGAATGCCATGCAAATGAGCCCTGGGACTGGACAATGTGGCCGCCCTAAACCAGGCACCTCTGTGAGGCGGGCTCTGGGAAGACAATCGTGAACAAGATAGATCCCGTTATCCTCAAAGAGGCTTACAATCTGGGGAGGAATGTAAGCCTTGAACAAATACATAGACAAATAAGTACATCACTGCAAATGATGATACACGCTAGGAAGGAAGGGAACAGGGAGCTGGCGCAGGGATCACATGGGGTACTGAGTTTAGACTGAGGAGGGCAGGGAGGCTCTTTGGGGGAAATGGCCCACATAATGAAACCGGAAGAAAGGAACAAAGAGAGCCTTCCAGAAAGACGGAAGAACCCAGAGAAAGGCCCTGAGGCCACAGGATTTCAATGTATCAGAGGAGGTGAAAGTCCAGTGCAACTGGAGTGTTGAAGGAGGCAGCAGCCAGGAACCAGGTCATGCCTGTCTCTACGCCATGAGAAGGCTGGATATCATCTCGAATGCAATGGCTAGTGTCCTTGTTTGGGTTCCCCCAGAAACTGACCCTGAGTCAAAGATGTGACTGAAGTAATTTATTTGGGAGGTGACTTCAGGAGACACTAGAGAGGAAGGGAAAGGAAGGGAGCAAATGCAGGATGCATCATTAAGCAACTTACCACTGGGACAACTGGGGCTCAAATCCAGTACGGAGTCTGGAGATACTCTGTAGAGCACTGCTCAATGGAATCCCAACCAAGGGGTAAGAGATCTGGGATATTTATCCATCAACTCCCATCAATCATTGGTTGAGGAACACTAGGGGGGTAGGGGTGGGAGTACTGTTTACTCCTTGGCACTTCTAACCTGCCTTTAAATAGCCAGGTAAGGCCCCCAGACTAAGAATCAAAGAGGGCCTGCTGTTGGAAGCCGTGGGGTCTGCATGCCCAGAAATGATGTGTGCCCAGGGCCTATGAGCAGGGCATCCACAACATCTGCAACCAGGAGCCACTGAAGGATTCTAAACAGAGTGATTTTCTTTTTCTTTCTGAGACAGGATATAGCTCTGTCACCCAGGCTGAACTGCAGTCGTTCAACCTTGGCCCACGCCAGCCTCAAGTGTCTCCCACCTCAGCCTCCTGAGTAGTTGGAACTATAGACATGTACCACCACACCTGGCTAATTTTTGTATTTTTTGTAGAGACGGGGTTTTGCCATGTTGCCCTGGCTGATCTTGAATTCCCGGGCTCAAGCAATCCTCTGGCCTCGGCCTCCCAAAGTGCTGGGATTACAGGCATGAGCCACCATGCCTGGCCACATAGAGTGATTTTCTGGAGAACAGACTGCAGGTGACAGAAATGGGAGCAGAAATCTAGCTCGGAGTCTGCTGCAGTGGTTCAGGGAGGAGATGGAGGTTGCTTGACTCAGGATGGTGGCGGTAGGGGTAGGGAGTAGTGGGAAGGTACAGCATGGCCTGGTGTTGGGTCAGATGTGGGAATGAGGGAGAAAGCTGTCAAAGATCGCTCTTAAATTTCTGGTGTCAGTTACTAGGTGAATGAAGATGCTATTCCCTGAGAATGGAAAGATTAGAGAAGAGGAGGCTAGTATTATTACGAAACTCAATTCAATTAAATGAGCTATTGTAGGAGACTGCACCTAGCTCAGGACCCATCTGGTGCTAGGCACTCAGTGCAAGCCTGCACTTTTCCATTTTTTGGTTTTGTTTTGTTTTGTTTTGTTTTGTTTTTTTGAGTCGGAGTCTTGCTCTGTTGCCCAGGCTGGAGTGTAATGGCATGATCTAAGCTCACTGCAACCTCCGCCTCCCAGGTTCAAGGGATTCTCCTGCCTCAGCCTCCAGAGCAGCTGCGTTTACAGGCGCCTGCCACCACATCAGGCCAATTTTTGTATTTTTAGAAAAGATGGGGTTTCGCATGTTGGCCAGGCTGCTCTCAAACTCCTGACCTCAGGTGATCCACCTGACTCGGTCTCCCAAATCCCTCAGCTGAGATTACAGGCGTGAGCCACTGTGCCAGGTTAGATCTGTGCTTTTCCTTCCGTTCCCACATCTGATTACAAGATCAAGGCCTGCCAGGGCCCATGACAAATGATGACTTTGAAACATTTAATCTCTGGGAAATAACCCACAACAGAAGCAAACCTCACAGCTCAAATTGGCAAGTTACAACCCAATCCTGGAGGCAAATTCCAGAAATTACCTTTATTCTGGCTACACTAGGGCCAAAGCTCTTTCCTGCCTCACTGTGATTATGGCAAAAACTGAGTCTTAGGGCAATGTGGTCATTTTCTGCTGTTGGTATGCTTTTACCTTGCTATTTTAAAACCGTTCAGAATTTTCCTCTTAAAGAATGGCCACCCCAAAATAAAAACAGGATAGCAAATATTTAGGATTTGTTCCAGAAGAACTGAATCAGTCACTCATGTATTAAACAAACATTAGCATCCAATGTGTATTAGTCCATTCTCACACTGCTATAAAGAACTAGCTGAGACTGGGTAATTTATGAGGAAAAGAGGTTTAATTGACTCACAGTTCTGCAGGCTGTACAGGAACCATGGCTGGGGAGGCCTCAGGAAACTTACAGTCATGGCAGAAGGCGAAGGGGAAGCATGGCAGAGCTTCCATAGCCAACATGTCAGTTTCAGGGTAAACAGGCAAGATTGGGGGGGGCATTGAAGGGGGTGAAGGGTGGACTGTTGCCATGACAACAAAAGATTTCAGAGAGAGTGTAAATTGGAGAATGCTACACACGTTTGAACAACCACATCTCATGAGAACTTGCTCCCTATCATGAAAACCCCTATGATTCAGTCATCTCCCACCAGGTCCTTCCACCAACACTGGGGATTACAATTCAACATGAGATTTGGAAACACAGAGCCAAGCCATATCACCATGTTTTCAAGGCAACTGATGGGAAGACAGAAGCCTTCTCAAGAGGCTAATTCATATGGACAGAGAAGAGATGGTTCATAAACAAGAAAGAAACTGGCATGAGGGGTCAGACAAGGGGTGATTATTTCCACAAGTGGCTTTACTGGGAATGGCGAGCCATGAAATGGTGTGACTAACATAAAGGTGGAGACCCATGCAGAGTTCCTGAACAGGGAGTGCAGATCAGCACAATGATGTCAGGAAACTGTTCTATCCACTAAAACTGAACATGCCTGCACACTCTAACCCAGCAATTCCATTCCTAGATATATTCTCAAGAGAAATAATGTCCATTTGCTCACTAGAAGACATGTGCTAAAAGGTTCCAGGTAGTATTTATAATAGCAAACAAAACAAAAACTAGACACAACCAAAATGCTCAACAGTAAACAGGATGAAAAGTTGTGGCATATTTACAAAATAGAATACTACACAGCAATGCAAATAAATGTTTTATGACTACATACGGCAACATGGATGAATCCCATAAACACAGTGTTGAGGAAAAGAAGTCAGACACAAAACAGTACATAGTGTATGATTCCGTTTACATAGAGTGCAAAAAATAGGCAAAATCAATATATGTTGTTAGAAGTCAAAATAGTGGTTCCCCTTGTTGAAGGATAGTGACAGAAGGGGGACACATGGGGACTTGGTGGCTGGGGACTGTAACGTTCTGTCTCTTGACCTGAATGCTGGTTACATTGGTATGTCCAGTTTGTGACAATTCATCAGACTACACACTTAATGATCTACGTGCTCCTTTGTCTGAATGTTTTACTTCAATATGAGTAAAAGACAGGCATAGTAGCTCACACCTGTAATCCAAGCATTTTGGGAGCCTGAACTGGGAGGATCACTAGAAACCCAGGAGTGAGCTACGATCACACCACTGCACCCCAACCTGGGCAACAGACCAAGACCCTGTCTTTAAATAATAATAATGATGAGGCCAGATGCAGTGATTCACATCTGTAATCCCAGCACTTTTGGAGGCCAAGGCAGGTGGATCGCTTGAGCCCAGGAGTTTGAGACCAGCCTGAGCAACATGGCGAAATCCCCTCTCTACAAAAAATATAAAAGTTAGCCAGGCATAGTGGCATGTGCCTATAGTTCCAGCTACTCAGGAGGCTGAGGTGGGTGGATCCCTTGAGCCCAGGAGACGGAGGTTGCAATGAGCCATCATCACGCCACTACACTCCAGCCTGGGTGACAGAGTGAGACCCTGTCTCATAAATAAATTTATTTTTAAAAATTGGAGAAAAAATAATGAGTTAAAATTGGAGGAAATTTTTACCTGAGCACCTACTGTGTGCAAAGCCCCTTTGTTTCATCCATCTGAGGCAGGGAAGTCCCAAAATTGGGGCTCACTCGGGGAGGGTTCTTGGATTCACATAGGAAAGAATTTAAGAGCAAGCCAACAGAGTAAAGTGAAAGCAAAGCAAGTTTATTCAAGCAACAGAGTACAAGAAAACGGCTGCTCTGTAGAGCAGGGCTGCCCCACAGGCAGAGTAGCACTCCTGGAGTGCTGGCTAGCTATATTAATAGCTGTTTCTTAACTATATGCTAAATAAGGGGTGGATTATTCACAAATTTGCTAGAAAAGCGGTGGAGAGTTCCCATAACCCAGGGTTCCTCCCCTTTTAAACCATACAAAGTAACTTCTGGACATTGCCATGGCATTTGTAAACTGTCATGGCACTGGTGGGAATGTCTTTTAGCATGCAAATGCATTATAATTAGCATATAATGAACAACGAGGGCAACTAGAAGTGACTTTCACTGCTATTTTGATTGTAGCTGGTTTCAGCCAGTCTCTGTACTGAGTCCTATTTTGACCAGATTCTGTTTTGATCAGCAGGGTTGTGACCAGGGTCATGGCTAGTGCTTAGAAAACAAGTCCTGCTGATCTCCTACCTCACATCTTCTTTTCCATTGTGAGCAAATAGATTCCTCCACCTTCTGCCACCACAGTCAACAGTTATCCTTGTATGTGCCTCATGGGGGCCTGTGAGTGTGTCTTTAAGATATGCAGTTGGCCAAGCATAGTGGCTCATGCCTGTAATCCCAGCACTTTAGGGGCCAAGGCAGGTGGATGACTTGAGCCCAGGAGTTTGAGACCAGCCTTGGCACCATAGTGAGCCCCTGTCTCTATAAAAATAAATAAATGATAAACCTGGAGTTGATGGACCTTTGTGGGGAGGAGTAAGTAGTCCTTAAATGGGCATCAGGGGAGCTATGAATTGCCTACAATTATATGCAAATGTTGCATGCCTAGGAATTTTCCTGGGGAGATAGTCTAAGGCATTCTCAGATTCTCAAAATGATCACCAACCCAGGAGGAACTCACAATCTCCAGATTTCTCCCAATCTTGCTTAAAGCACATACATCTTTTCAGAGCCCACGCCTATAGTTGTTGGGATCAATTAAACCTTGCTTGATTCATTTCACATTATTGAACAAGGAAATATCCTAGTTCAATAATGTCCTGCCTGTCATTTGTCAAAGTTTCAAAGAATCATACCATGTCCCACTCTGATCGCTTCACACAGCCACGCCCTAACACCAGGCATAAGTCTGTTTCTTGTTTCTTACCCTCCCATAAAGGCTGCCATGAATACCTTTGGACAGATTGGTTTTTCCTCCCAAAGAGTTTTCTTGGAGTGTTTTTGAAAATTGCAGGAAGTGGGTCAAATGGTACCAACAGTTTAATATTCCTGGATTGCTACCAACCACATTTTCAATGCAGCAAGAATGGCTATTAAAAATCACCTAAAGGATATGTCAAAAGGGATTGTTTTAGCTTTAATTCATCATTGATCTCCATCTTGTCCCTCCATAATCATAGTCATCTGTCCTTGATAAAATAGGAGAGTGAAACATAGTTATTACAATAATGGAAAAATACCTATTTTCTGGCAAGATATTTCATGCTTCTGTGCCCTTGGAAGTTCCTCTGAAATTTGTTCCTATCATTCACCATAACCAACATGTCAGTTTCAGGGTAAACAGGCAAGATGGTTGGGGGGGGGGGCGTTGAAGGGGGTGAAGGGTGGACTGTTGCCATGGCAACAAAGGATTTCAGTGATAAGTATCCATGGTGATTGTTGCTACATTCTGAGTGGCTTTAAATGCTTTATTTAAAATACATAACAATTGTGCAGCTGCTGAGGATGTTATGAGGGGAAGAGAGAAAGGGGCTATTTGCTCTTTTATGGATACGTGCTTGGCATGGTTTGGAGGATGAAAGATAAGGTGGTTTAAGGACAGACATACTCCCTGTGTGATGCTATTTAGCAGTTAGCAAAGACTGCTATCTCTCTAACACAGAATGCTCTCACACCTCTGGGTCCCACTTGTACCTCGACCGCCTACTCAACAGGGTAACACCTAAGGTAAACTCCGGCAGAAACCAGCCCCTACTCTGCTCCTTCCCAGGGCACCCTGCCCCCACCACTGCCTTGGAATAGAAACACATGGGGCTCTGAGCAGATCTGAGAGTTCCCAAGGGGCAAACCTCATTGGATGCTTAAATAGCCAGGGATTGCAACACAGGGGCTATTTACCCTTTTCCATCCCCAAATTCACATGGAATATGAGTTGGAGAAATGGGTCTAGACCCAGGTCTTTTAATTCCCAATCCAGGGTTCACTTGTTGTCCTTTTATATTAGAATAAAATTTGGCAGTGCACAGCAGAGACCCAACATAACAGGAACGTTAACAAGATGGAAGTTTCCCTTGTACAAAAAAAAGCAGAGGCTCAGGAAGCAGGCTCCTTCTATTTTGTTGTTCCACTATATGAAGAATCTATTCTCAGGATCACTTCATAACTTAATATGGCTGCCTGATTTCAGCCATCACATCCAAATTCCAGGAAACTGGAAAAAGGAAGAGATGAAGAAATAAAAGCAAAGGGCCCAAACAGCTATCTCTCTTTTTTTTTTTTTTTTAAAGAGACAAGGTCTCACTCTTGTTGCCCAGGCTGAAGTACAGTGGTGTGATCATAGCTCACTGTAACCTCATCTCCTGGGCTCAGGAGATCCTCCCACCTCAGCTTCCTGAGTAGCTAGGACTACAAGGTGTGTACTAGCCTGATGGGCTTTTTTTTCTTTTTTTTTTTTTTTTTTTTTTGGTAGAGACAGACTATCTCACTATGTTGCCCAGGCTGGTCTTGAATGCCTGGCCTCAAGCAATCCTTCTGCCTTGGCCTCCTAAAGACTGAGATTATAGGCATGAGCCACCATGTCCAGCCCCCAAATAGCTATCTTTTAAAGATGATTTTTTTCTGGGCTGGGCATAGTGGCTCATGCCTGTAATCCCAGCATTTTGGGAGGCTGAGGAGGGCAGATCACTTTAGCTCAGGAGTTCGAGACCAGCCTAGGAAACAAAATGAGACCTTGTCTCTACAAAAAAATACAAAAAATTAGCCAATCATGGTGGTGCATACCTGTATAGTCCCTCAGGAGGCAGAGATGGGAGGAGGGCTTGAACCTGGGAGGCAGAGGTTGCAGTAAGCTGAGGTCACGCCACTGCACTTCATCCTGGGTAACAGAGCTAGACCCTGTTTCAAAAAAAAAGAAGAAGAAGACGATTCCTGGAAGCAGCTATCTGACACTTCCCCTCATGTATCTTCTGCTACAGGCCCTCACCTAGCCACAGTGGAAGCTGGTAAATATATTCTTCCTTCTGGGTGGCTGTCCTATGACTATGGAGTGATGGGAGAACCAGTACTGGGGGACAGTCAGCAGTCTCAGCCATATCCTCTTAAGTGAAGGCAAAAACCAACCTAGCCTCTGTCCTCTCCTACCTTCCCCACCTCCTCCTCTTCCTTCTTGCCTCCTCCACAGTCTCTAAACTGTAGGGCACCACACACACATCCACTGAGAAGAAGGCTCACTTTATCCCCATGCTTTGAGTCATGACAATGACTCAAACATTACCGTGCCCTCAAGCTGCCCTCTTTAAGTCTTTAGAGTTGTCCACCCATGGAAGGTCACGTTCCTTTCTATGACAAGTCTAGAGTAGACATTCATTCTCATCCAGCTGTGAGCCCCAAAACCACAAGGACAGTGTCCTGTGAGGGTCTTATCACCAGTGCCTTGCACCGGCATGGGGAGGGAGGGAAGGAAAGAAGGAGAAAGTGCTATCAAGCAAAGGAGACTTGCGGCCTGATGTGCTCGAAACCAGTACCATGACACTGGGATTTCGAGAAAAGAAAAGATTTACATTGAAAGTCAGCTCCCGATGAGACAGGAATCAAGCTCAAATCCTGTCTCCTAGGTCTGGCTTTGGCGGTAATTTTATTAGAAAAGGTTTAGGAGGTGGATATTGGGATTAGCAGGTGATTGGTAGAAGGAAAGAAGAAAGAAGGCGGCTGGAAAGTTTCGCGGCAGGCGCAGTCATCTCTTCGTGTTATTTTAGAGGTCTCGTGCAAGTTCGAGGGGAGCTCGTATGAAACACATCGTGGAAAGTCAGGCTGTGACGTCAGCAAGCCCGTTCTGCGCAGACTCCAGCTGGCCCTTTGGAGTCCAGCCCCTTTCAGCCAATTCCTTTCTCTCTTAAGTGGAGGGAGTTCCCGCGTGTCAGCAACTTGTTCCTTTTCTTATCTGGTATCCTGCACACTCAAGATTTTCTGTTAGTCCTTGGTTTCTTTAACTCTTTGGGGCACTGTTTCAAAAGAAGTTCTCGCTGTCCAGATTCATCTAGAGCGAGGACTTGCGGTGGTTGTTGAGATGACACGCAATCGCCTTGGGAGAAATTCGTTCCCTTTTCCATTCCATTCCAACCCTTCTGCTTATGAGGAGGAGAAAGTCTCAGGCTGGTGCGACAGGGTTCTGAACACCTCTCCTGCCTTTGCTAGTGTCTCCTTTTAACCAAGAGGGAGCGGGTCTCGGCCCAGTATCTTAGGTGTCCCTAGAAATCCCTCAGTATCAAACCTGGTGTGCAGAGCAGATGCTAACTTTTGTTTCACAAGAGTTGATGTCTTATCAAGCAAGTTGCCTTCCTAGAGCTTCATAACGTTGTTTTGTTTGCCCCGTATTTATTGTCACTTACTTTCTATTTGGTGGGCAATAGAATTTTCCATTTATATTTGCGACATTTTCCTTTTAAATAAATGTCTTTACATTTTTTAAAGTGAATTGATTGAAGGGGGAAAAACAGTTAACTAAACAATAGTATGGGTGGTGCAGGGATATGTTAAAAGCGCAACTGAAGTAGGAGATACACAGGTTTGATGGAAAATACAATTTCTTTATATTTGTTTGTTTTTATATCTTTAGAGACAGGGTCTTGCTCTGTCCCCCAGGCTGGAATGCACTGGTGCCATCATGGCTCACTGTCACCTTGAACTCCTGGGCTCAAGCAATCCTCCTGCCTCAGCCTCCTGAGTAGCTGGGACTACACAACTACACCCAGCTAATTTATTTTTATTTTTGTAGAGGTGGGGTCTCACTTTGCTTCCCAGGCTGGTCTCAAACTCCTAATTTCAAGCAATCCTCCCACCTTGGCCTCCTAAAGTGTTGGTATCACAGCTGTGAGCCACCAGTTGGTTGAAAATACAATTTATATGGCTAGTATAAATTTCCACCTGGCTGAAAATACAATTTATATGGCTAGAAAAATCCTGTGTTCTAATCTGAGTTCTTCCACTGTCCTACTGTGTGACCTCAGACAAGTCTCTTCATCTCTCTGGTTCTATGTCTTTACCTGCAAAGATGAAGAAAACTGGGTTCAATGGTTGCTAAGATCCCTGCTCTAAATGACAGGAACTCTGGGGGTCTATAGAACCCCAAAATAATTCCTGGAGACCCCAGACACTGCTCCTGTAGCGACTTCAGCCTCAACTGTGGCTTGCTTCAGTGAACATTTGTGACTGCAGAGAACAGCAAACACTGAGCATATTGATGGAGATTAATCTGTATCCAGAGCTAGGTGCAGTGGCTCACACCTACAGTCCCACCACTTTGGGAGGCCAAGGTAAGGAGGATCGCTTGAGCCCAGGAGTTCAAGACCAGCCTGTGCAACATGACAGAACCCCACCATCTGTACCAAACACACACACACACATTAGCCAGGTATGGTGGCACATGCCTGTAGTCCCAGCTACTTGGGAGACTGAAGTGGGAGGATTGCTTGAGCCTGGGAGGTGGAGGTTGCAGTGAGCTGAGATTGTACCACTGCACTCCAGCCTAGGCAACAGAGCAAGATTCTGTCTCGAAAAAAAAAAAAAAATCTGTATTCAGAACGTTACCGATAAATAAAGATTTTTAAAGCCAGTGGAGAGCCATCTCCCAAACATGCAAGATTAGACTTAATTATTTTTAAAACAATACATCTTTTAATTTGCAAATGAGCAGAACTGAATGCTAAGTAAGGTCTTATTTTGGATGCTAACTACAGTAGCTTTCTCAACTGGAGATTTTCATACTCTCTCTTCACACCTCCCCCCAAGTGTTTATTAATAACTCTCTTTTCCTTGGTTTTAAATTATCTCTAAATATTAAACCTGGTGTGCAGAGCAGATGCTAACTTTTGTCGTACATGAGCTGCTTGTCTTATTATAACCCAAAACAAAGACTCATTTCTCATTTTCTCAAAAAATGCTGGAAGATGGCCTATTTTGGAGCTCTGGACTTCCAGCCAGAGGGAGATAAAGACCCACCCTCTGTCCCTCAGACACATCAATACCTGAGTGCCCAGGCATGTAAAAAATGCATGTTAAAACCATAATCAGATACCATTTTACACCCGTAAGTTGGAGAAAATGGAAACGTATGACCATAGCAAGTGTTGGCAAGGATATGGAATTCTTTTTTTTGAGAGGGGGGTTTTATTATACTTTAAGTTCTGGGGTACATGTGCAGAACGTGCAGGTTTGTTACATAGGTATACACGTGCCGTGGTGGTTTGCTGCATCCACCACCCTATCATCTACATTAGGTATTTCTCCTGTTATCCTTACCCTAGCCCCCGACACTCCGACAGGCCTCCGTGTGTGATGTTCCCCTTCCTGTGTCCACGTGTTCTCATTGTTTAACTCTCACTTATGAGTGAAAACATGCGGTGTTTGGTTTTCTGTTCTTATGTTAGCTTGCTGAGAATGATGGTTTCCAGCTTCATCCATGTCCCTTCAAAGGACATTAATTCATCCTTTTTTATGGCTGCATAGTATTCCATGATATATATGTGCCATATATTCTTTATCCAGTCTATCATTGATGAGCATTTGGGTTGCTTCCACGTCTTTGCTATTGTGAACAGTGCTGCAATAAACATATATGTGCATGTGTCTTTATAACAAAATGATTTATAATCCTTTGGGTATATGCCCAGTAATGGGATTGCTGGGTCAAATGGTATTTCTAGTTCTAGATCCTTGAGGAATTGCCACACTGTCTTCCACAATGGTTGAAATAATCTACACTCCCACCAACGGTGTAAAGGCGTTCCTATTTCTCATGGATGTGGAATTCTTATAGACAAGAAGCTGATGTAAGAAGGTGGCAGTTTGTGTGGTGAACAGAATGATGGCTTCAGAGTCATTTATTCAACAAATATTTATTGAGCACCTTCTAGATGCCAGGCGCTATTCTTGGTGCTGGGAATGCAGCAGAGAGTAAGACACACAAAATGCCTTGCCTTCATAGAGCTGATGTTCTCACGGATAAGTGTGAACCACAAACAAAATAAGTAAGTCATAGAGTATGTTAGATAATGAGAGGTGCTAGGAAGAAAAAGGAGGAAAGAAGGAGCAATCGGGGTGATAGGAAAGAATTGCAGGTGCCAACAGGGCTGTCAGAGAAGGGTCAGTGAGATGACTGCTGGGCAGAGACTTTAAAAGGAAACAAGCATTTGTGGATATTTGAGGAAGAGTATTCCAGGCAAGGGGAACAACAGCCAGTGCAAACACCCTGTGGTAAGCGCGTGCCTGGTCTGCTTAAGGAAGAGCAAGGGGGCCTGTATGACTCAACTGCAATGAACACGGAGACAAACTGCAGATGGACAGAGAGGGAAACTCTGGGGCTTATAACCAGGGCGAGTTATACTTTTACTGTAGGGGGATCACAAAAGAGCTTTGAGTAGCATCTCTCAGGCTGCTGGGTTGAGAACAGACAATAAGGTGAAAGGTAGTGGAAAGGACATAATCAGGGAGACCCAGGAAGAGGCCACTGCAGCAGTCCAGGGAAGAGGTGATGGTGGGTGGACCAGGTGGGAGCAGCCAGTGTGGGGAAGAGAAGGGAGACACTGAGTTTATTTTAAACTAGAATCAATAGAATATGCCAAATCTAAATAAAACTGAGTTTGAATCCCAGCTCATCAGAATTCCAGCTCATATGTTCTTGGGCATATCACTTACCCTCAGTGAGCCTCAGTCTCCTCGCCTGTAAAATGGGGATAACCCTTCTCAGCGGGGCTATGGGTGAGGAGGCAAGTGAGCTGGTGCACAGTGAATCAAAGCTGCTATTCGTAGCAGTAGTAGTAATTTTATTTATGTATGTATTTGTTTATTTTGAGACAGGGTCTTGCTCTGTTGCTCAGACTGGAGTACAGTGGCTGAAGTAATCCTCCTGGGCTCAAGTAATCCTGGGCTTAAGTAATCCTCCCACCTCAGCCTCCCCTGTAGCTGGAGCTATAGGCACACACCACCACACCCAGCTAATTTTTGTATTTTTAGTAGAGATGGAGTTTTACCATGTTGGCCAGGATGGTCTTGAACTCCCGACCTCAAGTGATTCTCCCATCTTGGCCTCCCAAAGTGCTGGGATCACAGGCATCAGCCACCTCACTTGGCTGCTATTATCATTTTTATTGTCCACTTCAGCCAGTGTCCCTCTCCCAGTAGCTCTGCAAACCACCCTACAAAGCCTTCTGGAGGCCACCAGGAGTCACGGAGCCATGTTCCAGTATAAAAAGGGAAATGGGTCTGATTGGAGATGGACTCCAAGATGTTGATGTCACCAGCAACATGGAAACATGGTGGATCTCAGGCACAAGAGGGGACTGGCCTGCATATGACCCATGCTCAGCTAGAGCCAGGAGCACCCACTGCCTGTCTTGCTTCCCACTCTCCAGCCTCAGCCTCTCTCTCTCTCTTCCCTGCCCATCTCCTGTCCTCCCGGCACTAACTGCAGCCTTTGTTCATTTCTTGGGTGTTTTTGTTTTGCTTTGTTTTGAGACAGAGCCTTGCTCTGTTGCCCAGGCTGCAGGGCAGTGGCGCGATCTCAGCTCACTGTAACCTCCACCTCCTGGATTCAAGCAATTCTCCTGCCTCGGCCTCTCAAAATGCTGGAATTAAAGGCGTGAGCCACTGCCCAGCCAGCCTCTTGTTCTTGATGGAGAAGGTTCTGGCTGCATCTGACGGCCTCGAAGATGTAGGAAAAACAAAAGAATTATGACCTGCCTTTCCTAGTGTCTTTCAGCAGGAGACCCAAAGTGCTTGCCAACGTTAATGAGGCTGCCGAGGTTCCCAGCTGCCAAGCAAGAGGGGCAGGTCACAAACAGAGCTAGGGTCAGGGCTGTCAGGGTCTGTCTTCCTGCTGCCTTTGAGAGGCCTCCAGGAGGAATAGGAGCTAAATCTGGGAAATGTCTGTCCAGTTCCAAAAGGAAAAATGAATCTGTGCTTTGGGTCACTTCTTTCAATGATAGTAAAATGCAACACAGCAAAGAGAAGCCAGAAAAACTTAAAATGTTTGTGAAGAGAATCTTACATAATTAAACTTATTGCCAGCAATCAGCTTATCTACTTCTGCCATAATCAAGCTGGAAATCAGCATCATGTCATTCAGTCAATCAACAAATACTTGCTGTCATTTCTTATGTCACTCAGATATGCCCTTTCTTTTTCTTTTTCTTTTTTTTTTTTTTTTTTGAGATGGAGTCTCACTGTCACCCAGGGTGGAGTGTGGCTCACTGCAACCTCCGCCTGCTGGGTTCAAGCGATTCTCTTGCCTCAGCCTTCTGAGTAGCTGGGATTACAGGCATGCACCACTACGCCCAGCTAATTTTTGTATTTTTAGTAGAGACATGGTTTCACCATGTTAGCCAGGCTGGTGTCGAACTCCTGGACTCAAGTGATCTGCCCGCCTCAGCCTCCCAAAGTGCTGGGATTACATGGGGTAAGCCTCCACACCCAGCCTAGACATGCTCTTTCTGACCTATTTAAAATAGCATCCACTGCCCCCACCACCGCCGCCATCTCCACCATTCTGTGTTCTCTTACCCTCCTTTGTCTTCTTGCACTTATTACTATACCAAGTGAGGATTGTTTGTCTGTTTCCCCACTGTTTCCTTCCTCCCCTGAAGATAACCCTCCTGTCTGCCTTGTCTGCAGCTCTGCCCCAGCACCTAGCGCAGTGTCTCACACGTCGCACACAGTCCCTCAATACATGTTTGTTGCATGAGTGAGTGAGAGAGTGGATGAAGGGAGAAAGGACCAGCACTTTGAGTAGGCGGGACTGATATAGCTACGTCACTTAACAGCTGAAGAAACAGGCTCAGCCACACTGAAGCCAATAGTCCAAGAAGGAGAAGGGAAAGGGACTAACAGGGATGCCTGCTGTGTGCCAGGTGTGTTGCACAGCTTCTCTCATCTGAACCCTTAACAACCCATGAAGAAGACAGGGTTATCCCCATCTTACAGATGACTAGCCAAGTTCAGAAACGGCCTTGTGACAGACAGAATAACACCCCCCAGCCTTACAAGATTAGGACCCCCCATCCTAACCCTTGGAACCTGTGAATATGTTACTTTCCACGGTGCAAAGGGTCATTATGGTTGCAGACAGAATTCAGTTTGTTGACTGGACACAGTGACTTATTTCTGTAATCTCAGCACTTTGGGAGGCCAAGATAGGAGGATCACTTGAGCCCAGGAGTTTGAGACCAGCCTGGGCCACACAGAGAGACTCCATCTCTACAAAAAAAAAAAAAATTAGCCGGGCTTGATTTTGCACACCTGTAGTCCCAGCTACTTGGGAGGCTGAGGCAAGAGGATCACTTTAGCAGAGGAAGTGGAGGCTGCAGTGAGCCATGATTGTGCCACTGCACTCCAGCCTGGGCGACAGAGCGAGACAAAAGAACTTTTTAAAAATTAAACAGGATTGAGAGATCCAAGATGGCCGATTAGCAACAGCTCAGGAATGCAGCTCCCAGTGAAAGCGCAGAGAACGAGTGGACGCCGCACTTTCCGACGAATTTTTGTTGCCCACAGACTGGGAGATTCCCGGCAGAGGAGACACACGGGTCACCAGCGCGACTCTTTTGGCCGGCGTGGCTGTTTTGCCGGTGCGGAGTATACGGGACGGACAGGCTCGGCTGGTCCCATCCCCACAAGGAAAACAGCAACTGGAAGCGCTGAGGACTGAGAGTTTCATAGCAAGCACAGCAAACCCGGGAAGGTCCAGTTCTGCGGGGAATGGGCGTCCACCAAAGGAAAATTAAGAAACAGAAAAAAATTTCATCACCGAGCGGAGAGAGATCCAAGATGGCCGTGTAGCAGCAGCTCAGGATTGTGGCTCCCAGTGAAAGCGCAGAGAGCGAGTGGATGCCGCAATTGCAGACGAATTTTTGATGCCCACAGACTGAGAGATTCCCAGCGAAGGAGCCACCCGGGTCGCCAGCGTGACTCTTTTGGCCGGTGTGGCGCTTCTCAGTGCGGAGTGTACGGGACTGGGTACCCAAAGGCTCCGCTGGTCCCATCCCCACAAGGAGAACAGCAATTGGAAGCGCTGAGGAGAGAGCAAGCACAGCTGAACCCGGGAAGGCCCAGCTCTGTGGGGAAGGGACTCCCCCCGAAGGAAAACTAAGAAACAGAAAAAACTTAATAACTAACAAGCCGGACGTCCACTCAGAGACCCAATCTGAAAGTCGGCAATTACAAAGACGACAGATGGATAAATCCACAAAAATGGGAAGAAACCAGTGCAAAAAGGCTGAGAACACCCGAAATCAGAATGCCTCTCCTCCTACAGGGGATCACAGCTCCTCATCAGCAAGAGAACAAGGCTTGACGGAGGATGAATGTGATGAACTCACAGAATCAGGCTTCAGACGGTGGATAATAAGAAACTTCTGTGAGCTAAAAGAACATGTTCTAACCCAATGCAAAGAAACTAAGAACCTTGAAAGAAGATTTAACGAAATGTTAACGAGAATGGACAACTTAGAGAAGAACATAAGTGAATTGATGGAGCTGAAAAACACAACATGAGAACTTCGCGAAGCATGCACAAGTTTCAACAGCCGAATTGA